>WSXT02146922.1:0-10360 GCA_011762715.2 Neuroterus valhalla
AGAAACACATATTAACTTCAAAAACACGACGTTTAAACTGAACATGGACCGCCCAAATTTAATTGAGCAGTGGCAGCAAGTTTTAAAGCAGCCCCCCCCCCCCCCCCCTTCCACTAAGTTTTGAAAAAATAGTAGACATTATACAATTCATTTTGCTCTGATCAGAAGTGAATCAATATTAGGTTCGAATACTTTCCAATTTCATCTTCAAAAGTGGGAAAGAATACTTGTGTGAATAGGAGCTTGTATGCTTGATGTGGCGGTAGTTATGAAAGTCATTTCCAGTAATGGATTTACCATCGATACTCAGTCCAACATTTATTGACATTCAAAATGTTAAACATTTGAATTCCATGCTGGAAAAAGGTTATCCCTAACCAGATTCGCAAAATCTTCAACTACATAAAATCTTGAAGAATCAATCATGCCTTGGGGAAGCTTGAGTATAGAAATTAAAGTCCATTCATAAAGGTCCAGACATGCTCGAACGCACAGGCCACGGCACTCTAGAACACTTTTATTACTGGAGGCACACCAGCGAAATTCGGCGTGGTCCACTGCAACAACCGCCGTGATGGAATGAGAGTAAAGCTGGTTGAAAATCAAATATTGATAAAATGAACAATACAATATTTTTTGCTTATGCTTTATAGTTCCATGGAGATGGTAGTGAACAAAAAATTTGCCACCGGGAAGGTAAATTCTCATCGCGCGCAAGTAATTTGATGATTGTGAATCCTCTTTTGTTAAAGCTTCTTCGGCTTCAACGAATAAATCCTTATCGCGTGTCTCGTGCTGCGCAATCAATTGAAACTTATCCGGAACGCGAACTTTTCTATATTATCTCTGACTGTTATACATTACATGTACCTATTATTATCATTTGGGTCAGGACCATAGGAGCCCCTGACGGTTTGGTAATCCTGATGCATCCCCATGAAGGCCTAAGCGTGAGACCAGACCCTATCTTATACCTGTCATAGCCGAGGTTTCCAGACGTAATTCATATTTTTGTAAGGGCGTTGACCTCGTTTCTACTGAGCTTACGTATTTCCTCCACTCGCTTAGCATTTTGATTCCAGTCCAGGAGTGTTTTGACCTGTCTTAGGTTTGTCATTCTGTACATGTTCCTCGATTAGCCATCTGTTGATTTCTTTAGTGGCTGACCTGCTGTTAATGCCTACAACTTGTTCAGGACCAGTGTAGTCTTCTCTTGTAGCTAATTTTGCTAGCCTGTCTGAGATCTCATTGCCTTTGAAGGCCATAATAGCCATCCTGCTATCCGTGCAAATGCAGGTGTTCTTTTTATCGCCATACTCTAGTGCCTTGTAGGCGCACTGGAGCCCAGCCATAATCTCGGAATGAAGGACTGTGGATACTATCGAGATGGTGAAGCCCCTTCCTCTCCTTCTTCACTAGATACCAGCTCTTGCTTCCTGCTTGTTTCTGGAGCCATCTGTGAACCAGTTGTCCCCATCACTCGGCAAGCGTGTTTCACCGTTAGCCCATTTCTTTCTCGTAGAAAGGCTTACATGATACTTCTTGTCGAAGAGATAGCACACAGGCGTTTGATCCCTCGGGATCCTTAATTCGTCCATTAACCATGTTTAGTCTCCGGACTGCCTTCACAAACATGGACTTGATGGTGAGATGAAGAGTCTCTCAACCTGTTAGCGCTCCCAGTGCTATCGTGGGTGTTGACATTGAGGCTACGGTGACACCTTTTAGAACCAGTCCACTGATTCTTTTCAGTCGACACCTTACAGTAGATAGCTTGACCCTACTTCACTAGACCAACGCCGCATGATAAGCCTGAGAAGCAGGAATGCTGCGTAGATCCTTATAATTGTGTACGGTTTTGAGTCACAACTTTTCCCGATGGCTCTCCAACAGAGCCATAGGGTCACTGTGAGCTTCTTGCACTTGTATTCCAAGTGCTCCTCTCAAACCAGCTTCTCATCTAGGATAACTCCTAGATATTTCGCTTATTCTTCAATTACCAGTAGTTGTCTGACTAGTCTCAGTGTACTCGTGGTTACTTAATTGTTTCGTTGGTTTCGTCACCCTTAGTCGTTGTTAGGATCCTATTGCCCAGCATTTGGCAGATCCAATCCAGGACCATAGTTGGGACACCATAAGCTATCATAGTCAACCTGATCATCTCTCTAGAGGTGTGGTAGGAGGCGCCTTGAGCTGACCTTCGATCAGATCAACTGCTCTGCATAGGGCCGTTCTGGTCAAGTGACCAGCCCTATATGCATCATGCTCCCTGTGGGGTGGGGTAGCTGCCATCTCCAGGGTGTCCGGGTCTCTGATTGGTTTGAGTACTTCCGGGAGTGCACTCTCTAGTTTAGTTAAGAACTTGTCCCGATCCGTTCTTCTTAGGTTCCTGGACAGCTTAGACTATCTACCTCTTGGTTTTGTCTCTAAGACAATCATTCAAAAATCAATTGTCAAGATTCATCTTTGAACGGTAAAATAAACGGAATTCCAGAAAAATTGTTCATTTTGTTTAACGTAGTACCATAAGAGAAGGCTAAGAAATAACGAGAAATTCAGATGAGAAGAAACAGAATAGTGTGTTGTACGACAAGGAAATAAAGTATATCATTGAAATTAAGTGCGACTGAAGGAATGCATTTGTGCTCGTTATGCAATAATGCAGTTGAAACATAAATAGCATCCATCTGAAATGTCGTATGCAGTGTGCGATTACAAAAACAAATATAAATCCAAAACCCCTAAAGAAATATGGAGAGCCAATATGTAAGTAATGGCTGCAACCTCTAATGGTCGACTCTTTGTAAATCATTATGTGATTAAGTGATTGATATAACTGAAGTGTTTTAATTTTTTTATGTACCACCTGGAACGTATATTTTCTGTATACATAGCCTTTAATTGACAATTTAAATAACTTATAATTAGGTGATGAATGAAAGTTGATTTGAACAAATAATTTAGGGTTATTATCGTATCTTCAGGATGGTTGATTCCAAACGAGCGATGAAAAGCTGTAAATTGAAAATATAGTGTATCCAATATAGCGGTGGAAATTTCGTTTACAGTGATTCTAAATGGAGCCACGGAGAAAACTGATATGGTTGCAACAACTGAAATTATCAAGTTGCGAGCAATATGATTGCATTCTCCACAAGTCTTGTTGGGACATCTTTTATTTGAGTTCTCAGATCCAAATGATATAGTTGCCACAACCACAAGCTTGAAATTGTATGTTGTAGCTCCAACAACCACGCCATTTGTAGCCCAACCATATTCAATTTACGACGCTTCTCTTGCATGTAGTTGGATCAACTCATGATATGGTTGTCACAACTACAATCTTGTAGCTCCAGGCTTGTGGTTGGCACAGCCACAGTGTGTGGATATCTTACAAGCACAGTGTTTTCATCTCAACTATTTCTGATTGGTTTTGCACAGTTGCGTAGATAGGCGCGCGCTAAAGCACGGCAGGTAGCGTATTCGAGATTCGAATTCGAGATTCGAGTGAAAGTTGTATCATCTCGAGAACATTAACGAGAAAGAGAATATAAGTGAGAACGTAACTAGCAGACAAATTTGAAGTGTTCATACATCCAAAGTGAAAAAAATTGATATTGCAACTCCATTTTCGAAACATTGGCGGTTAATTCTGAATTAAAAGTTGCAGAATTTCTTTTTTTGTCTTATTAATAAAAACTTATTGTCCATCAATGCTGAAATTTTTTTCCTCAACCACAGCCTAGTAAAAATATGTTTTCTTGCGTAGTTGGAGCAACTGTACGATAGAAGCGAGAATTTTAGCTGTGTGGTTGTGACAAGCACAGTGTATAGCTGCCGCAACTAAATAGTGTGGTTGTGACAACCACAGTGCACAGTGTCTGGTTGTAGCAACAATTATTGTGGTTGCGGTAACCACACTACAAACTTGCAGCAGCCAAAAAGTGTAGTTCTTACAACTAGACTCTCACACGAACAGCTGTGTAGTTGTGGAAACCACAGTTATAGTTGGACCATATTTTACTATTTTTTGTGGTTGTGGCAACCATATTTATGGATCCTACAACCATATTTTTTTTCTCCGTGAGGTACTTTGGAAATGGCCTTACTCAGACTTTTGCGATTTTACAAGAAGGACAGAAGACGTTCTGAAAATTACAATTTTTCATTTGGAAAGAATATGAAAGATCTTCGAAAATAAATCTGTGAGCATTTTCTGTAAGCTATTCAGTTACATCAGAGTCGGTACAAGAGAGGCTTCGACTAAAAATTGTATTCACGTTTTGGAAGAATGAAGGAAGGAGATTCTCTTTTGCGTCACGAAATTAATGTACGGCCCCTTATCTTGATTCATCCCAAATTGATTTCTTTTATTAAATTCATCATCCACCTTTATATTCCTATGTATATTATATATTTTGAAGTAGCAATAATCATTGGTCTTTGAACAGTCAGATGACTACAGATGGACGTTGATTCGCTTGCAGCTCCACAAGAAGGTTGTCTCTCAAAATCCGTTGAGTGCGTATTTTTTCTATCATGTAGTTTTTTAAACTTCATTTTCAGAGATATCGAGGTTTGTATATTTGACCTTGAGCGCATGCCTTACCAACGCTCAGCCGGAAGCGGGCTTGAGCTAAGCGTTCAAGATTGAAAATTCAAACGTGCATGTGTCGAGAATGAAGGCCAACTAAGTAAGCAAAAACAAAAAATACGTGTTTGCAAGATCTCGATCTTCTTCCACCTTCAGGAGTCCAAGTTGAATTGACGTCAAATAATATTTTTGGCAATAATTCTACTACTTTCCACTCAAAAATTTTTCCAAATGCTCTATTTCGGCAGGAGTCAAGTCCTGGGGTTGGAATGAATGGCTCAAACTTAATCTCTTCAATTGACTTCCATAATGAAATTCATGAGGGACATTCCGCACGTCATAAAATCCAAAGACGTTATCACCACTTGCTATTACATAGTATTTCTCTGCTGGAACTTGCATTGGGCCGTTAACCAATTTATGTACATTATTATTATCTAATTCCCAGTGCCATCCGATATATTTCAGTCCCTCAAAATATGGAATACCCCATTCTAGACGTTGTCTTCCATGCCGTAGAGTTTCAGGAAGTTGGTGTTTAGCAGCATATTCTTCCCATTCTTGGGTCTGCGAACTTGATTCTAAAAGACAAAAGAGGAATTGATAAATCCCGCGACTTCCAATATATATAAATTAACGTCCCACAACTCTTTCTTCACTCTCGATACTTAATTTCAAATCAGCGACTTAGAAAATCTTCTTATCCCAAGCTTGAGGGAAACATAAACAAAATATGACAATTTTGGCTGCCATACTGGATCCTCTATTCTAAATATGTAAAATTTGAAATCAAATTCAGGGTAAGCGACCCAAAACTCCCTTCACATAAAAATATGTTGAAAATAGACATTTTTTATCCTATATTATTTGATTTGATATTCTGAATTTGTATTCTGTTTCTTCTTGTTTTTATCAGTCTAAATTAGAGACAACATTTGAAACATTGGGTTTTGTGTGAAGTATGGATTTTTTCGACAACTCATCCAAGCCATATCACGATCAGAAGCAAAGATACAAAAAATAATAATAATAAACACACTTGGAGATTCTGATCAAGAGAAGACCCAGAAACTGAACTTTGGGAGGGGGGGGGGGGCGATTCAAAAATTTATAAAAAGGCACCCTCCTTAAAGCTGCGTGAAAAACTTGGAAACAAAAGTTAAACTTGCAATTCGAAAACCTTTGGAGTGGTCGATCGCCCCTATCGCCCAACCTAGGATCCGCGCTTTCTGATTTATTACTTGAGAATTCGTTAATATCATCAAAGCCTCAATAGCTTCAATGAAAGGAGCAATTCTAGAGAATGCATCTTGTATATTTCACATTATGGACTCAATTTTATGAAAAGGTATCAAGAATTCAATTCCGAATTTAACAGAAAAAGCTTCTAAGGTAATATGGTGTCTCAAAAAGTCAGAAATATCTCTACTATGGCTAGTTCGCCGTGGAATTTCGAATGCTTTGTGACGTATTAACGTATCGTTTGGGTCAAAATTATAATTTTCTGTTTCTTTTGTGGTATTTCCAATGTTAGAACCAGAGAGCACAATCCCTGTCGAAAAATGATTCAAAGCAAGTGTTTTGGAAATGATTGTTTAAATAACATGTAAAATCTACCTCAAAGAATTACCCTCGAAAGCAACGAGGATAGCAAAACGCCACCAAATAATGACTCACACAAAACCATTCAAAAACCAAAAAATCGCACGCGTCTTTCCGCACTCGCGCTTCGCGATCGGTTCTTTTCATAGCGTATACAGAATTCCAGATATTTAAAACTTAGAAGCCTCTATTTTAGAATGTTAATAATAACACTCTCATCAGAGAAGGTATTAGGTTTGTGCAAAATTTGTCAAACTATGCCAGGAGCGGGAAAATATAAATGAACAAAAATTGTGCACCAAACAAAGATCTACAAATTTTGTAAAATTTACTTTTTGATAGGACAAGTAGTTCTTGCTTTATCAAAAAATACTATATATTAACAAGAAAAAAATTGATCTTTCGGACGATTGTCACAAGCTTAGAAGAAGACAAATAGACAAAAGTTCTGTATCAGGAAAACATATTTAAATGTGTTATTAATCTTTTTTTAAGAGGATATGTAGTTTTTATTTCAATCAGGGAAAATAATTTTAAAAATAAAATAATAAAATTTTCAAAAAAATAACGAAGGCTATAAGAGAGAAGATTGATAGAGAAAAGTTGTTCACCCGAAGAAGATCTATAAATATTGATAGGTTTTCTGATTGGACGCGTAGTTTTTTTTCAATCATATAAAATAAAATGAAAGATTAAACAAATAAATTTCTGGAAAAAGTACAAGTCGCATGAAAAAAATGAAGCAACAAAACTTCTCTACCGTTTCGGACAATTTTGATCGAGTACGCAGCACGAGACACGAGATGAGAATGTATTCGTTAAAGCCGGGAAAGCTTGAACAATAGGAAAATAACTATCATCAAATTAAAGCTGTCGAATCATCAAATTTCGCTATCAAGTTTCAAAAGCTCTGTATACAAATTTAGGGACGTACAAGGAGCGAGCGCTCAAACTTGCGAGCGAAGCGATCCGCGCGTGAAGCGTGCCATGAGAATGTGCCCGCACAGCGGGCAGATTTTTTTTCTAATTTTCGATGAATAAAAGTTTCAAGCTCTTTCAGCCTTGGGAATATATTCTCATTACAATACTCGCCCTTGAGATTCAACTCTCGCATAAATTGGGTAGTAAATGGAATTTCTCACTGTTTGAAAATCGTTATCACGATTACAAATAATAATATACGTCTTTTCCGAAAATGATTCAAGCAAAATTTGTAGACCTTTTTGTGGTTACCAATTTTTCTCCTTAAAGTTTCTCCGGGTCTTCAAAAACTGTACGTCTTTTCAAAAACTAGTAAACAATAAATTTGTACATCTTTTCAATTTAAACAATTTTTCCCGGCAATTTTTTTGCATCTCGCATAGTCTTTCTGAAAAATGGAATTTGAGATTTCGTATAGATCTGCAGTACATCATTTATTTGCAACTTGCATAGTTTAAGCGGAAATGTGCTTTTTTAATTTTTTAAAATAATTCCATTATTCATTATTTACGTTAAACAAATAAATTGCAGCACTAAAAATGAATATAGATTCTTCAATATTAAGTATATTAAATGTGTCAATACGAAAATTGGTTGAAAATGCACATTTGGCGGGCCTGTCTTTATAGTGGATCAGGAAAGAAAAAGTATACAAAATAATTAATGATAATATAAATAATAGGTTGCAATTCAGTTTTGAGGGTGATAGCTTAAGAAAATAGCTTCCGATTCTATTTTATTGTACCTCTAGAGTTCTTTAAGTTCTCCAAGTATTAAGTAGCTGTTGCTCTTGGTGGTTCGGGACCCACCGTAAACTGTAGGTCCCCCTCACCCCTGAGTTAGTAGTGAGGTGTGCAAAGGAATAGAGAGAAGGTTATGCCGGGACTCTCAAAACCCGTAACAGGGAGAGAGTATAAACAAATATTCCACATAATCATTATTATTTTAACTTTATAACTCTATTTTATTGCAATATATTGTTGAATTATTACATGAATATAAAAATGACAATAATTCTTAGATCGAAATTACGATAAATGTTAACTTATGATAGTGAAATCAATTTAAATTTAAATTTTCTGATGAGTATGGGAATTACTCTGTGAAACATTCTCAGATACTCAACGTTCTGGATTCAACCGTAACATTTTTTCATGCAATAATTGTGTTGAACCAAATAATCACTTCATGGAATATATAAATATTGGCTAAAAATGTAAAGTGTCAGTCATATGTCACTTTTATAAGATTGCAAAAAACTTTAGAGAAATTGTGAAGCCTTCTGGGTTTTTCGAAGACTTACAAGCGCGAATTATAAGTTTTTCGATAACTTAAAGGTTACTCATGATATTTCAGAAAACTTGCGAGAATTTCATATGTTGCCTCAAAAGAATCTGATGAATCTCAAATGAAATTTCGCGAATATTATAAAAGTTTTTGGAATCTTATAAGATTTAGAATAACAAGGAAAACTGCGGAAAATTCTAAAAACGTGATGTAAAAGTTATATACCAACAATTGTGTAAAAAGCAAAAGTTTTTCAACTTTCGGAAAATGAAAAAATGCATTCTACAGCAGTTTTTTAGGTCTTTTTTATATATGACCATTGCTTGTTTTGCAAATTTTTTTGATGTTTTCAAATCTCGAAAAATTTGTCAAAATGTTATTAGTTTTTCATCTTCCATTGTATGATAAAATTATGCACAAAAACACCAGAACTGAGTAGTCGAGTAATGATCGAATCATGAATAATGAAGAAATTTCCAATTTTTAACCATTTTTCGCGTTTTGTGTTATATTTTGTGGTTGAAAAACATTTGGAAATTTTTTTAAATCCATACATGAATCATACTTGAATTTAAAAACAAAACCGGAACTTATGTGGTTGAAGTATACCTAAAGCTTTTCGAAATCATACGCAAACATACAAAGTTTATTTGATGAATATTGACATTTTCTCAATTGCTGAGCTTTTTCAAGATTCTATTAGTTTTCTATTGGTTTTCAACTTATTCAGTGTGTTTCATAACGATCATTTATTGCATTCTTCATCATTTTTCTAAAGGCCAAACCTTAAAAAAATTGTCGATCGCACTTTTTCGTTTTACCGAGAACTATACAGAAATCATGCTCAAAAATACGAAAAATAATTCTTTTAGATTTTCAAATAATGTAACAATTGATATATGAAGCTGTAAAACCTCGATCATTTATATGCTAATTAGGCCTAAAATTATGGCATTATTCGAATAATGTCTGCACTAAAGTTGAGGAAATTGCTCCAGAAAAATCAAGCAATGTCTTCTTTTGGGCCATTGTTTACCATCAAAACCATTTAACAAAAAGCATTTGCAAACATGAGATTGGTTACGAAATATATTTTTAGGCGTTAATCTTTTTTTTTATGATTCGAAGAAAGTGAATATCTTTAACTAATTATGTGTAGAATCTAATTCTCAAAATTTTAGAACACGGGTTACCATTTCGTAGTACGTCAGAAAGTGCTAATTCGATTTTCATCGAAACATATATAGATAGATAGAATTTTGCGCAAGGTCACGAAATTCACGTATAAATTTTCGGAAAATGAAATTATGGAAATATATTTTTCTCATTAAGTGCGTCAAAAAGTTATTCCATTATTTGAAATAGGAGGTAATATAAATATTTTTATTTTCTGTTTAAAAGTGTTTAATACCGCAATAAATTTTTTGAAAGGCAAATTTTGTCGAACTGAGTAATATATATGTAATATCAAATGATAATACATATCACACACGCAATATATATTATGATATAATATTTATGATGATAAAACATATTTCAAAATTTATTTTTCGACGCTAACCATAATTATGGGGCGGGGCATCGCTTTGCCCCCCCCAGGAAATTTTTGGGGGTAGTTGACCCTCCTGCCCCTCCCCCTTTCCGGCGCCACTGTCCACAGTTTATTCGGATTATTATTGTATTGATGTAACCCATTCATGTAAAAGTGCATCGCTTCATAAACAGGCCCGCCAAATGTGCGGTTTCAGTCAATTTTTGTAATGACATTTACATTAAAAAAACTGTATTAATTTTTAAGTTGTGTGATTCATTTGTTTAACGAATGATTATTGAAAAATTTGAAGTATTTTAAAACTTCCAGGTTTTTGAACACTATTTGACACTGCCATGTTTTGC
>WSXT02146933.1:0-10360 GCA_011762715.2 Neuroterus valhalla
CAACTGTGCCAGTCGAAATGGCGATTATAAAAAGAATTTTATTTTCATTTTGGCCGGCTTTTCTCGATTTGTGACCATTGTGCGGCGTGAGGGGTGCCGCGTAGTGGGGGTACTGCACTCAGGTAGCTGGTGCGGAATTGTCCTCTGCCGTAGTACACGGTACCCTGAGATCTTCCTAAGCCTGAAATTTGATAAATATAAAAACCGGATGATAAAACGTATTTGCAATCATGAAAAATGAAAATGCTTTGTTTTGTATCATCTAAACAAGCAGTCCCAGATTGAGGTATATAAATTATTACATTATACATTTATTATAGTAGACGTTTTGGACAAGCATAAATCCAGTGCGAAGCACGAGACACGAGATGAAAATGTATTTTTCAGAGCCGAAGTAGTTTTAACGAAAAATAATCTACGCGACCATCAAATTATAGGAGCTGACGTTTTCGTATTCCGTTTCAAGAGATTTATTCTCCAATGTAAGGGAGAACAAAGATCGAGCGCGGATCGCGAGTTTCAACCGACACGCACCTAGGCGAGCTCAAACTTGCGGGCAAAGCGTGTGGAAATGTTGGTAGTTTGCCAGAGTTATCCATTGGAGCAGTACTGGCGCAGTACTGGCACAGTACTCCCTACCATTACATATAGCCGGTAGGCTACTTAGTACTGACCAATGATTAGTTATACGACAGGGGCAGTTCTTTGCCAGTATTTTTTAATCACGAGAAACTACATATTTAACTACCGGGAAAACATTCCCTTTCCTTCTTTTATGTAGGAAAACCCCTTCAAGTCCAACGCTCATGCAAAATTGTAAATATTTATGAAAAATGTGGATTTTACGTTATTGTAAAAAGTTGTAAGGATTTCAAATTTCGAAGTCGCATCATCAAAACTGGTAAATGTTCAGAAAATGTTGCGTTACATGTATATGTAAGATATTTGTAGTACAGTCTTAGAGGATCAGAAACAGATAAGACTAAGCCATGGAAAGTATTGATGTATTTCAAGAATTTGTTAATTAATTAAAGTAACAACAACAAAAAATCTGCTCGCCACGCGGAAACATTCTCTTCGCGCGCTTCGCGCGCGGCTCGCTTCGCTCGCAACTTTGGGCGCGCCTAGGGCATGCGTCTTTTGGATCTAGCACTTCGCGCTCGATGGTAATCTTACCTCGCGCTCCGCACTCGGTTGTGAATTTACCTCACGCTACGCGCTCTGCCTTTGTACCTCCCTACAGTTCTATAAAAAGCTCGTGAAACTCAAAAGCTTCCCCGGCTTTAACAAATATATTCTCATCGCGTGTCTCGTGCTGCGGACTCGATAAAAGTTTGTCCAAAACGGTGAGAAGGTTTTGATGCCTAATTTCTTTCACACGTTGTGTAGTTTTTCTAGAGATTAAATTTAGGAATTTTTCATTTCATTTTTTACGATTGAAACAAAAACTACGCGTCCAAAAGGAAAAATTATAGCAAATTTGCAGATATTTTTCGAGTGAGCAACTTTTCTTTATCAATCTTCTGTGTTAGCATTGGTCGTTTCTTCAAAAATTTTAATATTTCATTTTTATAGTTATTTTTCCTGATTGAAATGAAAGATATCCTGTTAAATAAGTCGATAGCACATATAAAGATATTTTCCTGGTAAAGAACTCGCGTCTATTTCATTTTTCCAAATCTTGTGTCAATTGTCCAAAAGTTCTTTTTTTTCGTTTCTTATATGCTTTTTTATAAATGAAGCAAAAACTACTTAACTTATCAAAAAGTTAATTTTACCAAATTTGTAGATCTTTTCTTGGTGCATGATTTTACCTCACATAGTTTGACCAAAAATGAATCTTTCTATTTTTCATGATTTTTTGTGCGACGAAAATTTGAATTTTCGAGGAATCTCGAACAGTTGTAAAGATTATCCTGGAGGGCTCTCAAAAATAAACATTTTTTTCTTCCAACTTTTTCTCATATCTTGCGTTGTTTGGTTAAAAATTCTCATTCATGATTATATTCTTGAATTTTGAAAATGCCACAACTCTGAACATTTTGTTCCATAAACAAATAAAATTGTTGGATAAATTGTTCCACTTTTTACCTACTTCAAAAAACCGTACTTAGAATTTTTCAATCTTGAAAAAAAAGTCATAAAAATTTTCAAAATGCTCTATTTTTTATCCAAAACAGCTGGGTAACGAACTCGTCGTGTATTTTTGGTCCCTTAAAAATGGGTGCCGAAGCACGATTGAATATGATCATGCTCTCAAAATTTATCAAGTTCACAGATTATTTTTCATTATTTTTTGTGCGACGAAAATTGAAATTTTCGATTTTTTGAGAAAATTCAAAAACTTGGTAAGTCCATCTTTTAGGGCTTCTAAAAAGAAATATTTTTTCTTCCATACTTTTTTTCATATCTTTCGTTGTTTAGCTGAAAATTCTCATTTTCGTTTACATTTTCGAAATTTGAAAATGCCATAACTCTGACAATTTTGTTCTTATGCAAAATGATCATGAGAATAAATTGTTCCACTTTTTACTCACTTCGGGGAGCTGTACTTACAATTATCGAATCTTGAAAAAAATGGTCTCAAAAATTTCCAAAATGCTCTCACTCTTTTATTCTTGATCCAAAATAGCTGGCTAACGAATTTGACCTTGAGTTCCCGACACTGAAAGGGTATATATACCAAAGGCCAATCAAATCGATTAGTTTCTTCGAAAGTTATCGTGCTCACAGACAGACAGACAGGCAGACATACAGACAGCCAGACAGACAGGCAGCCACATTCTTAAAAACCTGTTTTTCGAGTTCAGGGGGTCTTAAAACGTGGACATTTGACAAAAACTGGGGGGAGGGGGGGGGGTCAAATTTTACATAAATCTAATACCTTCTCGATGAGATTGTAAAAAGAAAAATGACAACTTTTCTAAAAGAGTGCATTTTTTGTAATACTTTCTTTTCAATGTGACATTGTTATATAATCTTTTGAAAACTGCAATACATTCAGATTATACCTGTATTTTAGAACAAGTGATTCCATCATATTCTATTCATTTGTTCATACATTATATAAATAGAGTGAAATAATCATGATTGATTTTATTGACCCATTTATAGGTTATCAATATCGGTGAGTTTTATTATCAGCAAGACTTTCCCGCATAATAATAACAGCAACCTTTGAGAGCAACACTTAATTATAATCCATAGGCAAAATATTGGCAAACTATTAATATTAATTTTTGAATAACTTTTTCCTCGCATTACATGAGTATGGAAATTCGGGGTAGCCGAAATGTTCATGAAAACAATTCGAGATTGACATTTTTGAAAATCATATGACATTTGGACGTGGTTTACTCGTGTAAGCATGTATAGATAATGTTGATGCATTCCAAAAAGAATCAATGATTGTAGAAGAATTTTTAAAATATCTTGACAACACCAGTTATTTCCCAGGTCTAACATGTAGCTTACTACCAGACCTGAACCTGAGTAGCTACGCGCGCGCTGATATAATTGAGGGAACATTTGGTTCTCAAAAACGGTGATACGACTTCCGAGATTTTTCCATGAAGTTAGAAATCAGAACACAATGTCAAATTCATAAAGCTTTCACAGCCAATGATCTACTAAAATACCATGATTTTTCTGAGATTTTCCAAACATTAGGCATAGCAAATCTTTCCATGGAAGTTTCTATAATGAATGTGATATATAACTTGTACTTCAATTGTAGGATCACACTTGAATCAGGGTCGTGTGAACCATATTTATTAGGAATATATAATATTACCTTGTTGTATGTTGTACGGATTTAGTTTTTTGTTGCAATAGAGGATAAACCTTTCTTGATGATAATGACCAATTAATTATATGAAACTTTCTGCACGTATTATAAAATAAATGTAATGTAATCAGTTAGACAATTCCGTTGTCGGTGCCAGAAGAACAATCGATATAGACGACATTATATACGTAATTAAGGAGCTACAGGATAGTTAGACTGCTGGTGTACATGATATCACTGCTTGAATGCTTAAGAGCAGTGTCAGATATTTGTTTGTATGGCGGAGTCAAATTATGGATCTGTGTGCTGTGAATGCTGAAGTTTCAAATGACTGGAGGAAGGCTATCATCATAACTCTACGAGGGAAAGGGTAATAAAGTGACTGTAGTAATTATACAGCGATTACCCTACTGAGTACCATGGGAAAATATTTACCCAAATACTTATTAATGCATGTCAGACAATAAGCTGGATACAAGAAAAAGCTTTCTATGCAGTTGTTGATCTGAAAAAAGCTTCCAGTTAGGTCCATAGAACTAAACTTTGGGAAGTCCTGAGAGAATATGGAGTCATTTCCTGTCTTAAAAAAGAAATAAGAACAATATAATATTGTAGCAGAGCGAGTGAAAGAGTGAATATGGACGAATGACTGAAATGTCTAAGAATTACTATCCCTGACGAAGGAGTTGATATCTGGACAGTGGAAGTTCGTAAACATGCGCTCGCAGATGATAAGATCGATACGACGGAATCAGTCGATGATTTGCAGAGAATAATATTCAATAACATTTGAAGGAAGGGGTGAGAAAGCAGTGTTCAGTACTGCCTCACACAATTCGAGGATAGAACGAGTAGTTGCTTTCGGTGTCATATCGACAGTATATAAGCCATTAAAAGTAGTAAGAATGTAACGATCAAAGCTCAAATTAAGATTTATAATTCTGAACTTCTACCTTCTATGCTTTTTGGTATCAAGAATCACAATACTTTTAATATTTATGGTGCCTCCAGGAGAGGTACGCATAGTGAATTTTCGTAATCGACGTGCAAACTCTCCACCTGGAGTGATCGCTGGAAAGATTGATGAAGGCCTCTCATTTTGGAGCAGTGTTGTGGCCCGAGTGTGTCATTTGGATAAATAATGCGCGATGACTTCTGGATTGATCAAGAATCTATTTCCTCTCGTATACATCTCTTACTCAAACTTATTACATAAATTTCTTGATTCCCAGTAGTACAACAAGGCTAGTTGCGGAACCAAAAGAGATACGCTTACCCCGAGAAGGGTTTCCATACCAGTGTGTGGACAGCCCTTTGTAGATAAAGACTTCAGTATTAGATTTGAATGTACATTTATACATAACCATCTTTACACAACCTCGAAATTCAAAAATACATCATCTGCTGGCATGAGCAATACACTACGGACTGTGGGTTTTATTAGAATATGAGTTTTGTCACAGACACTAACTTTATACTGTGAGAGAATCGTAATTAAGGCAACTTTTACTTGCAGGAGTCCAAATCGCTTACCTACAGAAGAAGAAATATTTTTAAATAAATAATTTTACTGTAACGTTTCTATTTCTCGATCGTAACATAAATATTTATTAATTATTAATTGATATATAATAAATAAATACTAATTATTAATTATAACAATCTTGGGGGAGTTGTTTTGACCCTTGATAATAAAATTCGTAAAAAAAATTTGTTGAAACGTTTGAAACAATTTAAATTGTATTCAATTAAACCTGACCATAAAGCCAACAACCAACAACAAATGTTCTTTACGGGTTAATTAAAATATTAATAATAATCATAAAATTATAATTAATGGATAAATATTTTCCTTAATTGAAACTCACCGATACATATCCTAGGACCTTCTCCGAATGGAAAATATGTAAAGGCATGTCTCTTAGCAACTTGATCAGAGTCAAAGCGCTCAGGCTTGAAATCTTCTGGATCAGGATATATTTTCGAATCTTTGTGCAATCCCAGAACAGGAATAATTATATTCATGCCTTTGGGTATGCGAAAATTTGAATTTGGAATCCTATAATCCTTCAGGCAAACTCGGTTCAGTATCGGAACTATTGGGTACTTCCTCAATGTCTCTATAATGAAATCATGATTTTGTTTGAAAAAGCCATCACCATAAATCAAAGTTTATATTTCTTTATACAAAATGGTATCAAGTATTAGTAATTATTATTATTACTATATTAAGTATGTTCCTACTATTTCGTGGTTCAAATTAAATACCATAAGATTACCAAACAGTGCACTGGAGAACTATTGCACGATATACTATGTGATACCAAATATATTTTTACATATAATGTACCTGACACGACCTTATCAAGATAAGGCATTGCGAAAACATCCTCATAAGACAAATCGTGTCGACCATCTAACTTTTCATTTATTTCTTGACGTAGCCTGTCTTGTATTTTAGGATTTAGGGCCAATTCATGGAGACAATAAGTAGAAGTTGAAGACGAAGTTTCGAAGCCAGCTATGAAGAAAACGAAGGCTTGTGCGCATGCCACTGAAATACTGATATTTTCAGTATTTTCCACTGAAAATAATGTTTAATTGCATTATTCACATATACACCAATTTCATGCAGGAACGATATGAGGATACACTTATCAAGTGTATAGAACCATAACAGTTTTTACTCTCCAGAAGTATATGTACGTGTTTTTTCAACAAAATTGAAAATTATACCTCACATGTGTTAGTCATTTTTTATTAGCTTCGGAATTCTTGTTCGACGCTAAACTTATAATAGGCCCAAGCTTTGGAATTGTAAAATATGTCACTGACAGTTTATTGGTTGGAACAACCATTTCGGTGATTTGTGTCTCTACTGCCCTTCCTTTCAGTGTTAGAAAAAAATCATTTCAGATGATCGCCTATGCTTTAATTTAATTCACTTTTATTCTATTTCTTAGCTGGGAGCAACAGTACAAGAAAGAGTGTCGAAAATCTTCCCAATTTTTACTTTATTGTTATCTAACGGTGTACCATACGGTCTGACAAGTCCTAGGTTTTCAGTTTTCCGGAAGTATTTAGAGGATTTAGAGTATTTAGAAATGAGATTTGTAATTTCTCTAAAATAATCATCTCAATGCTCCCTTTTCTGAATTCTCCATTTATTGGGTTAAGTGACAATTGCGGTACGACGAATACGTTGCCACAGTAGTTCAAAATCCCAAAAAGCCGGCCAAAAATCAGAATCTCGATATTTCACTTCGTTCGAGTACCCATATGTGATTTTTGGGGTCACTGATTTCGAAAATGGAGTAAAAAATCTGAAATTCGGAATGAAGGACCCAAAATGGCGGACATTTCTCCAAAATTCGCGATGCATTTACTTGAAAATGAGTAATAAGGGGTTTTTAGCGTTACTGATTTCGAAAATAAATCCAAAATTCAAAATGACAGACCCAAAATGGTGGACATTTTTCTCAAATTTGCCACATTCAGTGAGTTTTTGGTTAAAAACGATTCTGCGACATGGAAAATGCTCGTGAAGGTACGCACATAAGGAATAAATAATGAAGTATGTATAATTCGCAAACATGGTCACCGAAAAGAGCTCGACTCGAGGCAGTGCTGATTAGACCAGCCGAGGGTTTTAGCTACGCTAGCGTCCTGCGCAGGATCCGGAGTGCAGTGCAGCCAGAAAACCTAGGCGTGAAAGTCAAAGGAATACGGAAGACGCGGGACGGAGGGATCCTGATCGAGGTCGGAGGTGATGCAGAGGGCAGGGACAAACTGTCCTCTGCCATCAACGAAGTGGTTTGCAACAAGGGGAACGTGCAAGAGCTTGTTCCCCGAGTTGGAGTCGAGATTCTCGATTTGGAACCAACGACGGAGAAGGAAGAGGTGGAAGAGGGTGCTGCGAGGCTACTGCGGACAGGACACCTTAAAGTTGGGTGGGTGCCCTGCCGCGTAAGGAAAAAGGTGACAGCAACCAGGTGCTATTGCTGCCAAGGCTACGGCCACATAGCAGCTGCCTGCAACGGTCCCGACAGGAAGGACTGCTGTTAGAGATGTGGCAAAGAGAGACACAGGTCTGCGTCTTGCAAAACTGCTCCGCACTGTTACCTCTGCGCCGCGAAGCAGGATGGTTCCCGGGAACACCGCGTTCCAGGAACTGTAAGGTGCAGTGTGTTCCGGGAAGGAAGCCAGACGTGCAGAAGAAAGGAACCTTCGGAATGAATCGAGTTGGCAGTGTTTCACACTCAGAAATTTCGGAAGATTCAACCGTGCCCAACCAGGATGTCAAAAGCCGACGAGCCCGGGGCGCGACATACTCGCGCTACTGAAAACGATGCATACATCCTGGTTGGGGCATAGAAGACTGAAACAAAAATAAACCAGCAGGAGCCTTAGTGGGCGAAAAAAACGGCACCCCCTGAAGTAATGCGAAAGCGGTTCCGGGGGGAATAATGCCAAGAAGAAGATGGTGATTTTTAGTGGGTAAATGGTGACAACAACATCTCGTGATTTATTGCTTCTATTGTGGAAAAGTGTCTACTTTCCGAATCGTTTTCATATGCTGCCTCGAGCTGCCCCATTTCAAGAAAAATCGGTTTTTAGAAAAGTGGCTACCATTACGTGTCCGCCATAATGAATGATTGTTTCTTGACTCAATTTTCGAAATCAGCGACCAAGAAACCCTACAATACTCATTTTCAAGTAAATGCATGGCAAGTTTTAGAAAAATGTCCTTCATTTTGGGTCTGCTGTTCTGAATTTTGGGGTTTTCACTTCATTTTCAAGATCAGCGACCCCAAAAACTCCTTAATACTCATTTTCATGTGAATGCATGGAAAATTTAAAACAAGTCAATTTTGAATTTTTGATTCCCGACTCCATTTTTGAAATCAGTGACCCAAAAAACGTAACATGGATACTCGAACGAAGTGAAATATCGAGATTCTGGTTTTTGGCCAGCTTTTTGGGATTTATACCATACTTGATGATAATGCTCTCCTGGAGTATCGATAACCTTGCCTCACAATGTTCTTCCAAATTATTAAAATTATTGTTTTATCATTGTTTATAAATCTATTCATTATATACAATGATTTATCATTATGAATGTGAACTATTCAAATTTTGAACAGTTTAGGCTAAATTCGAGGGGGCAACCACTGCTTTAATCTTCTGTACACTCTTCCATGTAATCCCATGTAATCCCACGTAATACCATGTAATCTCATGAAATCCCATGCAATCTCGTGTAATCCCATGTAATCTCATGTAATCCCATGTAATCTCGTTTAATATGGTATAATCCCTGTGTAATCCGCATGTAATCTTGTGTAATGTCTCGTAATCTTCTGGTACAATAATAAATAAATTCTTATCAACGATTCGGATCCCCATCAAACACTAGATCCAGCGTTGGCACCTTAAGCTTGGCAAGAAAAAAGTTCGTATATCTCGTTCTGAAAAGTGAGAACTGATGATTATTTTTATTTTTATTTTGAGAGCAGCAGTGTTCAATCCAGACTTTTCCACTATTTATTGTATTTCATGACTAAGAAGTTCGAAATCTCGATCAAAATTACTAGATATAAATTTATTGCTTCGTATGCGTATATTGAGGTTCGAAATCATCTGACACTATATTCAATTACTTTCCAAAAACAAACGAACATTGAATACACATCTAACGCTGGGAACAAAGTTTTAATTTGGTTTATACTAAAGTTGGTTATGGCTTTCGTAATCTTCCATTTACCTTTTTCTCTGAGTATTGTATTTAATATATATAATCGAGAATGTAATATGTATAGCATATACTTAGGTTCATAATATTATCGGTTGCTGGGCAAAGGTTTAACTATCAAAGAAAATTTAAAGCCTTTTGAATCTACGAGTTTCAAAATATATTTAGCAATATCCATATACTTCATTCTCTTAATTCGACAAGTACAAGAATGAATGTAAGCAATACAACTTGAATCTTTGTTTGACTTGAACCCTTAATCAGGGAGTAACAACAAGATTAATATAAAAACAATACAAAAGAAGAAAATGGTTTAAAAAGTATCAAGATTAGAGATGTAATATTTCAGTAGAAATTTAGCTTCTATTTTTTCGAAACTCTTTATTATGTTTAACGACCAATTGTAGAGTAATAAGTGTTATATAGTTCTTTAAGGGGGCCAGCGCCGTAACCAGGCATCTGCAGGCGGTGCGGCGCACCAGGCCTCCCGGCTCTGAGAGGCCCCCAAAGATTATTTTCAATTTTTTTATTTTCTAGACATCATTTCAAATCATGACGGCACTGAAGGGGGCCTTCTCCTGTAACGCGTAAAAAAATGGTGATTTTTGTTTTTTTTTTCATTCAGAAAATAAAAATACACATGAATCATCTTTTATATATGCGGCATTATTCCTCAAGTGTACCCACCTTGAAAAATATCTTTCTCTGATCGAACTCAAACTTGGGGAAAGTGTAGTCCTTCTAGGTAGTACTTTATGGGAAAATTTTTTTTTCGATTGGATGAAAATTGGCAGGGGTGGGGGAGGGTGAATTTTCGG
>WSXT02146944.1:0-10360 GCA_011762715.2 Neuroterus valhalla
CGCTTCGCTCGCGCGTCAAACGAATGCTCATTCATAATCGACCATTTTCTCCACTCGTTGTACAATATACTATTGTAGAGAATTTATATTTTATTCAGGAAAATTTATACTTTTGTATAAAAAAATGTATCTTTTTGGTTGAAAATTCATGACTTTTTTGGAAGTTTGTTTTTCCTGCAGAGAATTAGTCTTTTATAGTTGAAAATTCAACTTACAACTAACTATTTCGAAGATTCATCTTTTTCAGTTAAAAATGTACCTTTCTTTAGTAGCAAATAAATGTATCGTAAAACACAATCTATTTTCTGAGTGTATGCATGTTCTTTTTGGAAATTTATATATTTGTAAAAATCAAATAATTTTATTTGGAAACCCATCTTTTTGGTTGAAGGTCCACTACTTCTACTGCAAATTCTATAATTTTTACAAAGAAGCTTTTTGATTTTAACTTTATACCATCATTGAAATACTTATATCCTTATCATTTTTTTGTCTCAGCTTATGCCCCCCCCCCCCAGCAGTGCTAATTTATACCACTGAACCCTGTTTCCTGAATTCACACTTAAATTTCTTATTCCTTTCTCAATATTTGAAATGAAGAATTGAAAGGGCCTTCAATTGCACCACCTTCCTGAAAATGACCTCCATGCAGTTGCACTTACTGAAGACCTTGCTCACCAACTTGGCCCTAAGGGTATCGTTTAGAAATGTTTCGAGATACCTTCACTCCTACTCCTTCGTCTGGTTCCAAACTCGGTCTTTTATCGGCATTCTTGTGTATTTCCACATTTCTGGAAGACCGTGAATTAAACGTGATTAACCGATCACATTCGAGGCAAGGACATGAAGTCTCATACATTTCTAACGTCCATTACTTTTTTCGGATCGAATTACTTGTCATTCATCTTTTGAAAGAAGTCAATCGGGAAAACGCACCTTCTACACAAACTAATTCTACACAAAAAATTGATCATGCACAAATTATTTTCCACAAAGAATTCATCATACACAACATATGTTTCACAGAAAATTTCTCCTACACAAATAATTTTCCACAAACAATTTTCTTCACACAATATATATTCCAGGGAAAATTTTTTCCTTCACAATTTATTTTCCACATAAAATGTCTCCTACTCAAATTGGATTTTCTCGAAATTTGTATAATTGCTTGAATATTGTTTCTGCTATTATTTTTCACAAGAAATTTTCACCAAACAAAATTATTTCTACACGAAATTATCATTCTCAGTTAAATATTGTTCGTGCTTCCTAAAGATTTCGTCCATTTTTGCTCATCTTGTATTGTTTGCTATTCATTCCTACACATAACTTTTCCTGCACAAAATGTTTCCTACTCAGAAATGAATAGCAAGTTTTTTAAAAATATTACATCTCATATTTCTCGTTCACAAAATATTTCTCAAACAGAATTTTCCCTACAGAAACTAATTTCCGCAAAAAATTTATCATACCCGGGATATGTTCCACAGAAAATCTTTCTTGCACAATTTCTTTTCCACAAGAAATATCACTTACACAAATTAAATTTCCCAAAAAATGTTTTCTACACAAAATATATTTCACACGAGGTTTTTATTATTGCTTCAATATTGTTTCTGCTTATATTTTGCACAACAAATTTTTACCGCACAAAATTATTCTACACAAAATTATCTCTCTCAATTGAAGATTGTTTCTGCTCTCTATGGATTCCGTCCATTTTCACTCATCTTGTGTTGTTTGGTATTCTTTTTCTACTTAAAACTTTTCCTACACGAAATATTTCGCACGCCAAACAGTATTATTTTTTTCCCACAAAAAATATTTCCTACCCAGAAATAAATAGCAATTATTTATTAACATCTCATCTTATATTTCTCCTATACAAAATATATCCCACGCAAAGTTTTTTCCACTTAAATTATTTTCCGCAAAAAGTTTTCCTCACCCAAAACATATTTCACGAGAAACAATGTCTCCTGCAAAAAATATATTTTATACAAAATTTGTATGATTGCTTGCATATTGTTTCTTCTATTAATTTCCATAAGAAATTTTCACCAAACAAAATATTTCTACACAAAATTTACATTCTTCGTTAAATATTGTTCGTGCTTCCTAAAGATTTCGTCCATTTTTGCTCATCTTGTATGGTTTGCTATTCATTCCTACGCGAAACTTTTCCTACAAACAATATTTCTTAAACAAAATTGAACACCATTATATTTTTCCAACAAAAATTACTTCCTACTCAGAAATAAATAGTTACTTCTTTTAATATTACATCTTATATTTCTCGCTTACAAAATATTTCTCACACAGAATTTTCCCTTCACAAATTAATCTCCACAAAAAATTTATCATACCCGAAATATATTCCACAGAAAATTTTTTCTGCACAATTTATTTTCTACAAGAAATGTCTCTTACACAAATTGAATTCCCCAAAAAATGTTTCCTACACAAAATATATTACACACAAAGTTTGTATTATCGTTCCAATATTTTTTCTGCTTATATTTTGCACAACAAATTTTCACCACACAAAATTATTTTACAGAAGATAATCTTTCTGAATTGACTATTATTTCTGCTCCCTATTGATTTCGTCCATTTTTGCTCATCTTGTATTGTTTGCCATTCTTTTCCTTCTTAAAACTTTTCCTACACAAAATATTTCGCTCGCCAAATTAAACAACATTATATTTTTCACACACAAAATATTCCCTACGCAGAAATAAATAGTCATTATTTATTAATATTTCATCTCATGTTTCTCCTGTACGAAATATTTTAGACGCAAAGTTTTCTGTGCAAGAATTATTTTCCGCAAAAATTTTTTCTCACACACAATATTTCTCACACAAAATTTTCCCAACACAAATTAATTTCCACCAGAAATGTATTATACCCGAAATATATTCCACAGAAAATTTTTCCTGCACAATTGATCTTCCATAAAAAATGTCTTCCTACACGAATTATATTTTACAAAAAATGTTTCCTACACAAAATATATTTCACACAAAGTTTTTATTATTGCTTCAATATTGTTTTCGCTTATATTTTCCACAACAAATTTTTAACGCACAAAGTTATTCTACACAAAATTCTAACTACTAATTCAATATTGTTTGTGCTTCCTACAAATTTCGTCCATTATTGCTCATCTTGTATTTTTTGATGTAGGTTACGACCGTTCTTAGACAATTTTTTTCCCACACAAAATATTTTTTACACTAAATCCAACACTATTATATTTTTCCTACTCGAAATATTTCCTACTCAGAAATGAATAGTAATTAGTTTTTATTATTACATCTTATATTTTTCCTGTACAAAATATTAACCTCGCAAAATTTTCCCTGCACAAATCATTTTCCAGGAAAAATTGGCCTTGGAAAGTCAAGCTGTTGGTAGGAAATTCAACTATTTGAGGGAAATGCATTTTTTTTGTTGAAAATTCAATTACTTGTTCGAAAAGTCCACAATTTAGTGAAAACTGAGTTATTATTTTTAACAATCTCCTAGTTGCGGGGAAATCATTCTATTCTGTTGAAAATTTAATTGTACTGAAATGCAACTATTTTTTTGAAACCCCAATTATTTGATAAAAAATTCCACTCTTTTCAGAACATTCAACTATTAAAATGAGAGTTCAATCATCGGTTGGAAATTCAACTCTTCTGTAGGAAATTGAAATTGGATAGAAATTTACTATTTGGTGAAAAATGTAACTTTTTTGTTAGAAGTTTGATGATTGACTTTAAAATATACTATTTTGTTTTTTTTTTTGGTTCGAAAATTTTGGTCTTGGTCGAAAATTGCGCTTGTTGTTCAAAAAATCAACTATGTGATTAGAAATTCAACTATCTTGTTGATATTCTAGTTATTTGGTTGGCAATTAAATTTTTTACCGAAAAATTTAACTGTATTGTTGAAAATACAATAACCCCGTTGTGAAATAAACTTTTCTTTGAAAATTTAATTATTTTCCGAAAAATTCAACTGTTTTCTTGAAAATTTAATTTTTTTGTTAGCTGCCCAATTATCCTGTTGTAAGAATGTAAATTCAACTTTTTCTTAAAATATCAATCATTCAATCGAAAATTCCAGAAATTAGTAAAAAAATTCCACTATATTGTTGGGAATACTACAATTTTGTTGAAATTATCTTCTTTGTTAAGGAAAACAACTTTTTTTGTTGATAATTTATTCTTTGAGATTGAATATTCAGCTCTCGGTGGAAAATTGATCTTGTTGTGTCAAATTCCAACTATGCAATGAGAAAATTCAATTATTTTGTTAATACCCCAGTTATTTGTTTAAAAATGAGACTTTATACCTGAAAAATCAACTATTTTGTTTAAGATTTATTCGTTCCATTATATATTCCAGTTTTCGTTAAAAATTCAATTATTCGATTAGAAATTCCCCCATCGGGTAAAAAATTTTTACTATTTTCTAGGTAATACTACGATTTTATTAGAGGTACATTTCCTTGTTCGGAAATCCAACTTTTTTCTTGATAATTCGTTTTTTTTTTGTTTGAGAATTTTGGTCCTGGTCGAGAATTGAGCTTGCTGTTTGAAAAATCAACTATGTAACTAGAAATTCAATTACTTTGTTGCTATTCTGGTTATTTGGTTGGAAATTCAATTTTTTGTCCAAAAATTCTACTGTTTGTAAAAACTTAACTATTTTGTTGAAAATTCAATTTTTCCTTTGTGAATTCAATTTTCCGTTGAAAATTCAATTATTTTATCAAAAATTCCATAATTTGGTGAAAAATTCCACTATTTAGTTGGGAATACTACTATTTTGTTGAAATTCCCTTTTTGTGCGGAAATTCAATTTTGTTGTTCGGAACTCGTCCTTTCAGATTGAAAATGAGTTTCAAGGTGAACATTGTTTTTGATGTTCATAAATTCAACTGTGTGGTGAAAAATTCAACCATTCAGTTAAAAATCCAATTATTTGGTTGGGAATTCTACTATTTTCTTGAAGTTATCTTTTTTCTGAGAAATTATACTTTTTCATTTAATTCATCCTTTTGGATTCAAAATTTGTCTTTTGGTAGGCAATTAATCTTTTTGGTTAAAAATACAACCTTTCTGTTCAACCAATGGCTACGTTACTTCCTATAGGAGGAAGGAGGGGCGGGGGTAAAAATAAATTTAATTTTCCTTAGGCCGAAATTTGGATGTCATAAATATCATTCGGCGGTCAAAAATAAAAACTATTCAGTTTTACCCAGAATGATAAATTGACCTGAATTCAATTGATCGAATGCCACATGATTTACACAATTTGCTGTTTCTTCATTGCAAACCTGTTCTACTTCGACAAGCAAACTTCTGCATGCAAGGTCAAGAACGCGGTGAATTTTTAAATTTTTGCAATTAAAGGAGCAATGCACTTGTTTCCTTTCAAACAAACGAAAGGAATTGGAATAAACGAAAAAATGTATATAAAAACAAATAAATGATGAACAATCAATGATAAGTGAAAATGAAGGAATTTAAAGTTGGAGAACAAAAACAAGATGAAATTTCATTTTAAGGTCCAAAACCCGAGTTGAAATCTGCAACTCCTGACAATTAAATAAAAAACCAAGAATCCAATGAGTAAATTTGAACAAATACCTTCGAATATACCTTTTAATAAAAAAAACGCGGAAAAAAGGAAAGATAAAAGAGAAAGCAACTTCTAAATCCCCTTATTTCTCTTTTCTCTATTTTTCGACTTCTTTTTAAAAAAAACACACACAAAACCAAAATATTCGTAATATCTACCACCGTTTCTGTGTTCACCGAGAAAAGGAAGAAAAAAGAGAGAGAAGGGGATTTCGAGGTTGCTTTTTCCTTTTTTTTCACGTTTTTTTATTATTAGGTGTATTCCAAGGTGTTTGTCCAAATTAAGTCGTTGGATTCTTGGTTTTTTATTTAATTGAAAGGAATTGCCAATTCCAATTATTATTGAACATTGTCGTAACCATAGTCAACATAACTCTTAATCGCTGCAATTAATAAATTCGTTTATTATCTTCAACGCCGTCAAATTGTTTGAGGGTGGGGGTGACCCAGATTTAGTGGGGAGTGACCCAGATTTAACTGTTTATCAGAAAAAATTCTTCTTTACTTCATTTCTAACTTCTATTTAACTAGTTCATTACACTTGGAGAAGATAAAAACAAATTCGTTCAATGCTGACCAAAAAAACATGAATTTTCAACCAAAGAAGATGAAGTTTCCCCCA
Organism: Neuroterus valhalla; assembly: GCA_011762715.2. NCBI lineage: Eukaryota > Metazoa > Arthropoda > Insecta > Hymenoptera > Cynipidae > Neuroterus > Neuroterus valhalla. The sequence goes on from WSXT02146944.1 coordinate 6,262, forward strand.
AAAAGATGAATTTGCAAACAAAAAGGATGTCATATCTGAAATATGAAGTTTTTGAAACAGAGAGATGAATTTTTCTAACCAAAGATTTAAATTTCAACTTAAACAGGCCACTTTTAACCAAACATAAATTATTCAAGTTTTCAGTTAAAAACATGAACTGGAATAGAAAGTTGTTTTTCAAACGGAAATTTAAAAAAACGTACACCAACATTCCTGACCAGGATTGCAATATTTGAATATTCACTAAAATATCAAATCTTGAGGTAAAAAGTGATTTTTCTACTAAAGAAGATTATGATTCTTAATTTTAAATTATTGAATTTATTCCGAAAAAAACGGATTTCAAGAAAGAAGATCAATATTCCACTAAATATTTCAATTGAAAAGGATGACTTTTTAACAAAATAACATAATATCAAATTGAAAAATCAAATTTTCGTCTACGAAATTTGAATTTTCTACCCAGACGGTCAGTTTTATACGGGCCAAAGATTATCATTAAAGATTATGATTAGGATTTTAAACAAAATTTAAAAAAATTATTATTATTATTATTAATATTATTATAATTATAAAGCAAGCAGTTCTTGCCTCTCTATTCCTACTATACCAAAAGAAGTGAGTAAAAGTCAAAATTCTTTGAGCGCAAAGAACATCAGCCAGAAAAAGTAACTTTCCGATCCATGTCTGAGAGAAGTGGTGCAGCGAACCGGGAACACACACTTCCTGCACAGAAAATTTTATGCACAGCAATAGATAATCAAAATTTTGAAATACAACGTCTAATATTTTACCGGCACAAAAATTTTCCTTCACCAAATTCTTCCTAAACATTACATTTTCTACGCAAACTTTTCCTGCACAAAACTTTGCCGACACGAAATATTTTTCACGCGAACTTTTCCTACAAAACATATTTCCTAAGCAAACTTTTCCTAGACAAAACTTTTCTTCCACAAAATTGTTACCACAGAAAATATGTTACACGCAAACTTTTCCTACACAAAATATGTCCTTTGCAAACTTTTCTTGCACAGTATTTTTCCTTCCTAGAATTTTTCCTACAAAAGAAATTTTCTACGCAAACTTTTCCTACATAAAACTTTTCCTGCACAAAATATTTCCTACGAGCTTTTCCTACTCAACGTATTTCCTAAACAGAACTTTTTCTTCACAAAATAAAACCCTACACAAAATATGTTCTACAAAATATTTCCTATGCAAACTTTTCCTGCACAGTATTTTTCCTTCCTAGAATTTTTCCTTCACAAAAAATTGTCTACGCAAACTTTTCCTGCACAAAATATTTCCTACGCGAGCTTTCCCTAGTCAACATATTTCCTGCGCAAACTTTCCTTGCACATAACTTTTCCATCACAAATTTTTCCTACACAAAATTATTTTCTGCGCAAACTTTTCCTACACAAAACTTTTTCTACACGAAATATTTCCTATGCAAACTTTTCCTGCACAAAACATTTCCTCCACGAAATTCTCCCCGAACAAAACATTTTTTACGCAAACTTTACTTGAACAAAACTTTTCCTACACAAAATATCACCTGCACAAACTTTTCTTACACAACATATCTCCTACGCAAACTTTTCCTACACAAAACTTCCCCTGAAAAAAACTTTCCCTGCCCAACATATTTCCTATGCAAACTTTTCCATCAAAAAGTTTTTCCAACACACAATATGTTCTACGAAAACTTTTCCTACAAAAAACTTTGCCATCACAAAACTTTTCCATTACATAATATTTTCTACGCAAACTTTTCTACACAAAAATTTTCTTTCACGAAATTTTTTCTACACAAAATATTTCCTACGCGATCTTTTCCTACTCAACATATTTCCTACGCAGACTTTTCTACACAAAACTTTTCCATCACAAAATTTTTCCAACACATAATATTTTCTACGCAAACTTTTCCTACACAAAACTTTTCTTTCACAACATTTTTCTTACACAAAATATTTCCTACGCCAGCTTTTCCTACTGAACAAATATTTCCTACGCAGACTTTTCCTACACAAAGCTTTTCCATCACAAATTTTTTCCCCCACAAAACGTTTTCTACGCAAACTTTTACTGCACAAAACTTTTCCTACGCAAAATATTTCCTGCGCGAGCATTTCCTACCTAACATTTTTCCTACGCAAACTTTTCTTACACATAACTTTACCATCACAAATTTTTCCTACACAAAATTATTTTCTACGCAAACTTTTCCTACACAAAACTTTTCCTACACGAAATATTTCCCATGCAAATTTTTCCTGCACAAAACATTTCCTCCACGAAATTTTCCCTGCACAAAATATGTTTCACGCAAACTTCCCCTTCTCAAAACTTTTCTTATCCAGAATGTTTCCTATGCGAATTTCTCCTGCACAAATCTTTCCCTTCAAAAAATTTTCCCCACACAAAACATTTTCTACGCAAACTTTTCCTATACAAAATATTGCCTACGCGAGCTTTTCCTACTTAACATATTTCCTACGTAAACTTTTCCTGAACAAAACTTTTCCTCAACAAAATTTCTCCTGTATAAAATATGTTCTGTGCAAACTTTTCCCACAAAAAATTTAACATCACAAAATTTTTCCTACACAAAATATTTCTTGCGCAAATTTTTCCTACACAAAACATTTCCTTCACAAAATTCTCCCCAAACAAAACATTTTTCACGCAAACTTTACTTAAACAAAACTTTTCCTACACAAAATATCACCTGCACGAACTTTTCTTACACAACATATCTCCTACGCAACTTTTCCTACACGAAACTTCTCCTGAAAAAAACTTTTCCTACCCAACATATTTCCTACGCAAACTTTTCCTGCACAAAACTTTTCCTACACAAAATATTTCCTACGCAAGCATTTCCTACTTTACATTTTTCCTACGCAAACTTTTCTTACACATAACTTTTCCATCACAAATTTTTCCTACGCGAACTTTACTTGGACAACACATTTCCTACGCAAACTTTCCCTGCACAAAACATTTCCTACAGAATTTCTTTTCCACAAAAAACTTTCCCTACACAAAATAATTATATATTCCATTCAATGTTATTATAATTTCTCGATTATTGTTACTGCTGCTATTTACTACAACGAATTTTTTCCACATAATATTAATTTTACACGAAATTATCACTTTCGATTGAATGTCCTTCCTGCTCCAAGAAAATGAAGAGATTGGCAAAATTGTATATTTTTCATTGTTTGCTGGTGAAGAAATTCCAAATTGTCGTCCTTAAAACGCTGATAAAAAATGTTCTGTAATATGTCTGAAACTGTTACTATAATTTTTATCAGTAAAAATGACAGTAGTTTTATAGGAAACTGTTACTTTTTTCTACAAAATAATGATAGAACTTTTAAGCGGAAATACATAGCTATGAACAGCTTTCGGTAGAGAATATAGCTTGTTGGTGGAAAATTCATCAACGTAGGTCAAAAGTTATTTCTTCTTGAAAGTTTTTATTACCAAATTAAACTATTTCGTTTAAGTTATATTTTACGGTCGTTTCTTTTTTATGAACTTTTGAATATTCGTGAACGAGTCCTCATTAAAACAATTTATCAATTTGATTACTTCTGCAATAGTTTTTAAAATTTTTACTCTTCGCATTGTGGCGACAGATGGCGATAGAGATTAGAAGTCAAATATTAGGAATTCTGTTCTCATCGTTTTGGAATTATCTCTGTGAACGTGAAAGTGCTCTCTTTCATATAGATTTTGATCAGTTCCATTGTAAATTTATCTCCTCGGTTTCGAATTCAACTTCTTGGTTGAAAATTAAACAAGTTTGCTCTGAAGTCATGCTTTTTGTTTGGAGTTTAACTGACTTGTGAAATAGTATATTACATGGCGAGTGGCGAATGGCGCAGATTACTGACGAGTGTGGAGTTGCTGTTTTGAGCGAAGCGAGGGGAAGCACCACACGAGTCAGTGATCTCCGCCATTCGCCACTCGACATGTACGATATTTTTATAACAAGTGCATCAAAAACTCGACTTTCGACGACTCTTGGGTGATAGCGAAATAAGGAAAATTAGAGTTTTAAGGTTATGGTTGACAACAT
>WSXT02146955.1:0-10359 GCA_011762715.2 Neuroterus valhalla
ATATAGTACTTTGTGAATGAAGAGTCAAGAGACTATATGTGCCTATTTTATCGAACGAGCATGTCGGTTGACCCGAATTTTCTTCCCAGCATCCTGCAGGATCAGTTCATTCTGTTTTCAATGGGGATTATACTTCTATAGTTTCTGGAAAAATATTGCGGGTCTTCAGGGTTCAATTCAAAATATATTAGGAACTAAATGTTTTTATTTCACTACTAGTAATAATTTTCATTAACAATTCATAGTGCAAACATAAAACAGTTTGCAATGAAATAATATTATAACAAATAACTCAGAGAAATTATTTTTTACAAAATAAAGACTTCAGCATATTTTGCATATTCAACAAAATAGTTAAATTCTTGAACAGAAGAGACGAAGTTTGGGCATGATAGTTGAATTCGAAGGCAAATAGTTATATTCTCAAGTGAAGCAAACTATTTTCCGAAAGCAGTTAATTTTCAAAGAAAGGTTCTTTTTTAGCCGAAAAGATTATGTTCTTTTGCTACAAGACATAAATTTCGAAGGGGGAGGGATTTCAACCAAGCAGGTTGATTGAGAAATTAAAGACAGTGCATAATACATTTTGTTCCAATTAATTAATATGTCTAAAATGAGAATCTCAGATGAAAATTGTACAATTACATCAATTTTCTACCAGAAGACGAAGCTTGTACAAATTAAATTATGAATTTTCAACCAAATCGTTACATTTTCATCTGGAAAACATGCATTTTTAGCTAAAAATTTTCTGATACGAAAGATGAAATTTCAATACAAGAGGGAAAATTTGAAGGAAACTTCAAAAAAATAGTTAAATTTTCACCAAAAAAATTCATTTCCTTAAAAAAAATTCCTTTTCATAAAAAAAATTCCTTTTCATAAAAAAAAGATGACTCTTCAAACAACCAATATCATTCTTCAACTAAAAACAGTAATTTTCTACCAAACGACGAATTTTCCACAAAATATATGAATATTGAACCAAATCGTTTGATTTCCATAAAAAAACATGCGTTTTTAACTGAAAATTTCCAACCAAGAAAATTAACTTCCCAGTAGATGACGAATTTTTAACAAAATACATCGATTTCCAGCGGAATAGTTAACCCTTAGACCAAATAGTTCAATTTTCAAGCCAAACAGACGAATTTTTCGAAGGCTGTTGTATTTGCACCCAGAAATTCTTTTTCAACCAACAACTTGAACAAAATAATTTAATTTTCAACGAAAAAGTTCATTTTCTACCACGAAAGGTGACTCTTCAACTAACGAAGATCATTTTTCAACCAAGGACATCAATTTTTGTATCAAAAGACAAGGTTTCAACAAAATGTTTTAATTTCTAAAAAAATATTCAGCTTGTAACGAAATAGTTATATTTTCAAGATAAAAAACGAAACATGTTTCGAATGTTTTATTAGAATAGTTGAATTTTCGAATAAAAAATATAACATCAACGAAACATCTAAATTTTCAATGGAAGAAATTATTTTCAACTAAGGAACATGATTTTTTCGCCATAAAAGTTGACTTTTGACAAAAAAACAGCTATATTCCTGAATCAAGAAAAATGAATTTACAATCAAAAGATGAATCTTCTACCTCGGGAGATAAATTTTTACTCAAAGGATCAGTGTCAAAAAAAAACGTTCAGTTGTTAACCAAAAAAGATAACTGAACAAAATAGTTCACTTTTAACAAAAAGTTTATTTCCGACAAAGGAAAATGATTTCTCTACCATAAAAGTTGATTTTGTAAATAAAATAGTTAAATTTTGAACCAAAAATCTAAATGTTCGATCCAACGAAGATGATTTCTTAACCAAGAAGAATATTTTTCTACCAGAAAACAAATCGTATACAAAATACAAAACTTCTAAACCTAATAGTTGTTTTTTTTAACCAAACAGTTATATTTCGAAGCCAAAATGAAGATTTTTTTTGAGGCAGTTGAGTTTTCAACAAAAAAGTATTTTCCGATCCACAAAGATGACTTTTATCACAAAGGATAAGTTTAAAATATAAGGGGGATGAATAATGAAAAAAAAAGTTGAATTTCTGAAACAGGAAAGAGGTATGCTCTACCATAAAAGTTGAATTTTCAAAAAAATAGTTCAATTTTTACATAAATAGATGGAATTTTAAACCAAGAAAGATGAATTCTTAAACAAGAAGGCTAATTTTGTACCAAAAGACAATAATTCAACAAAATACATGGATTTTCAGCAGTTAAAGATGAGTTTCCTTCTGGAAATTGAATATTCAAATTTTCTGTTCGAAAAATCACTTTCAAACAATCAAAAACTCATTCTCAACAGGGAAAGATTAATTAACAATAAGAAAGTTGATGTTTCATCAAGAAGATGAATTTCTAACCTAACTGCTGAATTTTAATTTCAAAAAAAATTAATTGTCATCCAGGAATGGGAGCATCAAGTTTTGAGATTGAGAAATGAAAACAAAGAAAAATTGATTTCAAACCAGATGAATCCCATAAAAATGGGAGAGTTCTTCATAAAATCAAAAAAGATTATTTTACTTTTAAAAAAAAACGCATTTTGAAAAATACATGAATATCCTACCAAATAGTTACCCTTTTGAGCTTGGCAAATGTACAGAATGAGTTCTCAACAAAAGATGAAATATATAGGTCGATTCCCAATCAAGATGTGAATTTGGGAAAAAATTATTTTTGGACATAGTAGTTCAATTCGCAGCCATCTAGTTGAATTTACAACGAAAAAATAATAACTTCAAACAGGATGGTTTAATTTAACGCCGAAAAGATGAATTTCCAGCCAACGTTTAACCAAAAAGACGTATGTTCTAGATTTACAACTAGATGATTGAATTTTTAACGAAAAAGATTTATTTCTAACAAAGTTGTTCAACTGTCAACCCAGCAGTTAAGTTTCTGACAAAAAAACAACAAAATAACTGATTTTCAACCAAACAGTTTGGGAATAGAATCAATTTGTTCTTTTCCTTCCCAAAAATCTTCTTCAAAACAATCCACTATTCATTCAAGCATGTTTGCCTTTTGTGATAATAAAAACTGACTGAATGATAAAATGGGGTGGAATACGACCCTGGACTTATATTTGCGGTAGTATTCTGTTATTTGTTCGCCAAACGTCTCGGAATTGAATGAGAAAATCTGAATTTTGATATGGATGATAAAAACGATAGCAATGATTTTTGGAATTTTGAGTCTTCTATTATAATTTCAGATTTTAGTAAAACTTTGTGTTATCATTTATAATGTATTGAATTAATTTATAAATTTTCTGGATTAATTTTATTTTTGAAATTTCAAGTTGACATTTCCTCACTCAGTTATATTTGTTCGCTTGATTTTTTTATAAGAAGATGAATTTTAAAGTACACTTATCTCGAGTTATAAGGCTTGCATCGAGAGTTGTCGGTCCTGTAGCCAGCGCAATTAACAATCCAGTTGGAACCGGATTTAAAGCGAAGACTAAGCACGCTTATGACAACACTCAGCGTCACATATAATCTCTGAATGCCATACCTGTTCGAACGACGGCCTCTAGTGTGGGCCGTCACGGTACAATCGGGGGAAGAGACAGCAGTAGTCAAGCGTGAACAACCGTGAAGCTGGCACCGTCCGGCCTTAAAAGCCGAGATGAGTGTATATTGAGAGACTATAACTCTATTACATCTTATACAATTTATGGAACAAAATTATCAAAAATATCGCACTCATTGTTGTTGAGAACCTGATTCTGTGACGAAAAGGCCGTAATGGAGATAAGGAAAATTTTACAGATGAAGCTATAGAGTATTTCCACTTGTGACGTCATTCCAAAATATCTGGATGCTGTGTGGATTCAGTCAGTATTATGCACAGTGATGGTCCATTCCTGTTCCCTTGAAGGCTGCTCGAGGGATGCGCTTAAGATCCCTGAAGTATCATCCTACAAAAATCTCAGCATTATAAGCCAAACAAATAAACAGTATGCAAGACCTGATGGAGAACACACTTTTCAGGGGAAAAAAGCGTTTTCGAGAAAAAGACAAGAACAGTGGTAGGTATAATTAAGGGTGGAAGTTTGCATCATCGAAAAATGAGGAAAAATCATATACAGACGAATTAGCGAAATGGTCCGTTCAATCTTTTAGCAGCATCGACCTGCGAAAATTAACATTATCTTACATATTTGCATTGTATTATTGAGAAATAAATAAATAAATATATATATATATATATTTTTGCTCTGTCATCCTACCCTTTTGTTCCCCCTTTCATGCCGTGCAAGAGCAGACGGTCTATTTAAGGCTGTGTCAACAGCATATAAAAAGAAACTTTTCAATAAAAAGTTAGGCTTAAGACGATCTTAGGGTAACGTCTACATGGGAAAAAAATGAAATGCGCCTCGACACAGAAGTCACGAAACCGACTGCTGCTCGTTTGGTCGCAAGCGTATCGCTTACGAGAGAAAATTGTCTCGGTGTGGTATGGTTCCGAAGCGTTGACACGAGCACCGGCCCGACTCCGAAACAGTCGCCGTTCCTAGCAGAGACTGCGGCGAATTTCGGAAGCTGTAATACAGCGATCTGTAATCGCAGCAGTCACTTCTTCGAACGGCAACTGTTTCGGAGTCAGGACGGCGCTTGTGTCAACGCTTCGGAACCATACCACACCGTGACAACTTTCCCTCGAAGGCAATACGCTCACGACCAAACGAGCAGCATTCAGTTTCGTGACTCCTGTGTCGAGGCGTGTTTCATATTTTTTCCCGTGTACTATCTGGAGGCTCACTCGACCCTTTCTATTGTCTTCCGGGCTCAAATTCGTCACGATTTGGAATGCGACTGTGCTCAACCTGCGGCTTCCCTATACGGTGGCTGGAAAAGACTGATGCCCGATACCTTCCTCAGCGGGAGGTTATTACGAAACATGAGATTCTTTACCCCCATAATAAAAACTTTAGACACATCATATTCGAAATCTACTGTTTCCTGCAATTCCAATGATATGTTGATTCACTTTGTACGTTGGAAATTAGGAACTTGGCTCAGTTAAGGATGCAAATCAAAGTCTTAGTGAACTCTGTTCCACACAACCATGACCTCGAGTCCAAGGTTCGTCTTCTCTTACGTGATGATTTAACTCTACTTTTCAATAGAGCATGCCTTTCTTTCTTATCAATTAGATGTGAATTTTTGAATGGTTTACTGCGCCGTGTTTGCAATGGAGTTGTAACATGCACTTTTCAGTCCCATAAACGGAAAAGCGTGAAAGGCGGGCAACGACGTTGAACGCGTTCAGCGAGCCCCACTCCGTCGAGGCGAAAGCCACGTGAGTCGAAGCGACCAGTGAGATGGATCCTTAGTCCCCACTGCAGGGCCTTTTACCTCCATCCAGCGCTAGCTAAGGTGGGAATGACCCCATATAAGGACGAAGCAGGAGAGTGAAAGGGAGACCGGCGCCGGGTTTCCGGCAGTAAACAGCATCCAATTCATTGGAGTGTGCAAAGATCCACCAGTCCTCTGGTCGGCCCCTAAATCGAACATAATCACTACCAGTCTTTCTGGTAGGTCTTTATCCCAGATTACGCTATAAAGCTTGCATCCTTCCAAATCCTTAGCCTTACGTGCTTTACTCAACTTCGGAAAAGTAGGTCGTATGATCGCCTAGCTCCTCTTCGGCGCGTCAAGCATCGATAGAAGTTCGTTACGTCTCATGTAGTACATCAATAAAACTTCTTTGACTTTTCTTTCAGTGACTTACAATTCAGGTAATCGTTCGGAAGACTCCCAAAACATTCGATGTAAGGGACACTCTGAGGGAGAGCGACAACCTCCTTTCCGAATACGTATAGTTTTGATTTTAGATACTGGAAGAATAAATGTAAGTAATGTGCAAAATTAGTGCCAAAGCTAGATTATAAGTCGTCATGATGGAATTGTAAACTCGGGTAACAAAGAAGAATTACGCATGTTATGTACCTGGATGAGTTAGATAAAAAATAAATGTATCGTTTGTTCGATCCTTAAATTCGGTGTCCTTGCTGTGCTTAACCTTACCACCTTTATCATTCAACGTCAACGCAAAGGACCCCCCTCGGGGGACACAACCGCTCCCGCCCTCGTGACTCATCCTCAGGTCTTAACCCGGACTGCCAGCACGACGGTTTGGAACCATTTTTTAATCGTAGAACAACTCCGAGCCCTCGTGACTCTTCATCCGGACAAGATCCGGAGCGTCAGCGCGACGGCGAGGAGCAGGTGGGAAAAAATCCTCAAGCTCACTACAGAGTTCATCTACGCCGAACTACCCTTTCCAACAGTCCATAATTATATGTACACGTTTTCAAAAATGATAGCATGCAAGCAATTATTAGCATTCCGATAACAAAGCTAATTCCAATGAAAAAATGGAGCATCTTCATCCTCCTTTTTTTCATTTTAGCTTCTCAGATATATAACATCCCAGAAACAACTTTAACTTCAAAAGTTGTGTTTCTCATACCTGAATAGTCTTGCCAAAGAGCGGCAGTGGGGATGAGGCAGGTTTGTCTAGACCTAAATTTGATATTTGACCTGAATCCAAGAAGACACATTTTGAGATAAGTTTAATCTTGAACGATAGAAGAGACGGTTCAATGCGTTTAACTTACGAATCGGGATAAAGTTCCTGCAAAGTGCAAGTAACTTTTTACAGCATGTTTTAACACTTTGCGTGATCCAATTTTATCTCAAATGGAATTTTCTCCCGGGAATGAAACCATGTAAGAAATGCGGCAGGGTACTTAATCCGACAACTTATGGTCGGGATAGGGATGTTTTCCTTCGTTTTGGGAAAAAGTATGCCGCAAAGAAACAAGTGTACGGGGAGGAAATTTTTTCAGTTTCGTGAACGTAAGAGTGCATAAAATTCCACAGGTCACAGTTTGCTGGACTTAACGTTATTCAGTTAATGTTATTTCCCGGGACACAGATCTTGCTATAGATACGGTGCGGGTTATCATAACGGAACTTAAGTGTTTACTAAGAGCATGGCTTTCGGAAATAGGGCAAAAAATTGGTGGAGTTGGGAAAACAATAGAAATCGATGAACGTGCATTTGGGGTACGGAAACATAATAGAGGAAGGATAAGGAAAACTAGGTGGTTGGTGGGAGGCGGTGATAGGGGTTCGAAAAATTGTTTTATAGAGTAGTTTGCAATCGGAATGCTAAAACCTCGCATGCTATCATTCTCGAAAACGTGTTCCCTGGTACACATATAATCACGGACTGTTGATAAGGGCATTGTGGCGTTGATAAACTCCATCACACACTTTACAGTGAACCATTCGAAAAATTTAATTAGTTCGTTAGACCGCAATATTCAGACGCAAAGGATAGAATCGTAAACGTGAAAGGCTAAGGCGGATTGCTAGAATGGCATTTACTAGGACTATTTGGTAAAAACTTACTTGGACTTCACAGGACCTCCATCTCAATTCGTAAGTTTGACGTATTGAACCGTCTCTTCTAACGTTCGACATTCAACTGATGGCAAAATGTGTCTTCTTGAATTCAGGTCAAATATCAAATTAAGGTCTAGACAAACCTGGCCCATCCCCACTGCCGCTCTTTGGCTAGACTATTCAGGTATGAGGAACACAAGTTTTGAAGTTGGAGTATTGTCTGGGATATTCGATACTAGAGAAGCTACTAGGATAGGAAAGGAGGATGAGGATGCTTTATTTTTTTATTTAAATAAGCTTTGTTATCGAAATGCTAATAATACCTTGCACGCTATCATTCTCGAGAACGTGTACATATACTAACGGACTGCCGGAAAGGGTATTGCTGTGTATATCAACTTCATTGCAAACACTCCACAGTCAACCCTTCAAAAATTTCCATCTAATTGATAAGGAAAAAAGTATACTCAATTGACAAGTAGAGGAAGATCACCACGTAAGAGAAGACAAACCTTGAACTCGACCTCATGATTGTGTGGAACAGAGCTCACTGTGACTTTGATTTGTACCCTTCAACTGAGCTAAATTTCTAATTTCCCACGTAGAAAGTCAATGGAAATATCGTTAGAATCGCTGGAAACAGTAGATTTTGGATATGATACTTCTTTAGTTTTCATCCCTCTTTCATTGCCGGTGTAGGGGAGCCGCAGGTTGAGCAGAGTCTCATTCCGAGTCGCGACGAACTCAAGACCGGCACACATAGACATATAAAATCTTGCCCAACAGTCTACCTCGCTGGAGCGTACTTTCGGCGCACTCAATATGCATATCAGTAACTGCGTACAATAATTTTTTTTGAAGCGGTTTATTTCAAAATGGCGGCTGTGTGGGGTTTTCGCGATGACGTGTCCTTTTTTTCAGAGCCCACGCCGGACTAACAGCTCCCGTAATTTTTAGATCATAATGAGCCAATGAATTTTTTTTATTATATATCATGAATGCTAAAGAAGTATGTAGAAAAAAATCCTACGTTGTTCCATAGATCATTTATTTTCCGAAACATATTTAAAATTTAAGGTCAATCGGTTGAAAATTGGCTGAGTAATGAGTGGCCAACTTAAGAAATGCAGTATTGAGATAAACGCGTTTGAACTAAGTTGGTCTCTTAATGTAGCAAAACGATGTTTTTCTTCCTTTACACAGGGAACAATAAATTGAAGTTCACAGAAGTATCGAGAAGAACGAGTGTTTGTGGACTAGCGTTTTGGAATAAAGAAATTAAATTTGATTTTCAAAAAACTCTAGGGTGGCCTAACCCCTCATTACGGTATTCTGCGGCATTACTTTATTGAATAAAGAAAAGTTGCCAGTATAAAGAAATGCTTACATGCTACGGATGCTCGGTTCAAATTTTAAAATCAAACATTTATATTTCACTCAATGAATATTATGATTAAAATATTTGTTTCGCTTTATGATTTATTTTTCGCAAAAATAATGTTTTTTGAGCAAATTATTATGTAACTCTTCAAATTTTTGCTCAGCAGAATCAAAGTATTGAGTTTTGAGGTTAGAGTATTTTTCCAATTTTCGTGCACATTTAAATCTGCTCATTGTAAGAGAGGAAAGTTTTAAAACTATATAAACATAAAACAGAGACCTACTGGCATAAATGTATGTTCATTATAAATTTGTGTACCTTAGTCAGTTAAATTTTGTTGAGAATAGATATTTTCGCTGCAGGTATTCCAAAGCGAATCCTCCTCTTCGACGATTCAAAACAAACAACAACTTTGAACTGAGGTTGGGTTGGTTTGATCGTTTGACAGTCTTGCCTACGCGCATGCGATTTGTGACGATTTGCTTATTCTTGTGTTAGAAAGAGACAGCACTCCTCCTCGACTCGTTCTTTCTCTCTTTAAGCAGGAGCGTCGGCGGCAGTGTTGCCAGGTTTTAAACTCGGAATATCCGTAACTTCCTTGGTTTCAGAGTGGGGGTTGATGGCTGAAAAATTAATTTAATTGAGCAAAAATTGATTTTTTAAGAGAGAGAATGAGAAAGGGATTAAGATACATATAGCGCGCGCAATCCAAACAAATATGAAGTAGGAAATCTGAGAATACAACTAATTAACCTAAACATTTGCTTCTTGAGTTTGAATAAATATGTAATTAGGATTAATTTAATGATGCACTTTCACACAATTGATGTATTTCACAAAATATTTCTATTTTGAGAAAATAATTCAATGAAATTCTACATGAAATCCCAAAATATGTAAGATTGAAGAATCAATGACACATTTTGAAAATAAAGCAACTTTTATTATGGAAATATTATTTAACAAAACCTATTTGAAAATAAAAAAATAATAAAAAACTGGTTTTACATATATTGTTTCAAACAAAATTTCACACTCACTGCAACTGCCGTTTTTAAATGGCATCTTGTCAGTACAAAATTAATGTAATTTTTTGTTATAAAAATAAAATTGAAGTCTTTGAATTACACTTATATTTGTCAGTACAAAATCAATACAATTTCTAGTTTGAAGAAAAAAATCATATTTGAGTTCAACACAGCAGTCACACAGCTCAAGTTCCTCATCCGACTATTTCGTTGTACTGTATGTATTCAATCTCTTCCCATTTACGGGTTTCAGGGCCTCCGTTCCCTTTACAATAGTTTACATAAGTGCCTTAAACTACTTATTCTAAAATGATATAGCGCTCAAAAACTACTTCTTCGGCTTATGGCTGATATTTACAATCTATGTTCGCTTGCTCGAGTTTCCAGGGCTTCCGTTCCCTCTAACCATCTCTCCGTTTAAAGTTTAGAAAATCGTCTCGACTGTTTACTTTATTACTCTAAAGTCCTCTTATCCGGACAAACCTCTGGCTTTTTCCTCCCTGAGTTCTTC
>WSXT02146966.1:0-10359 GCA_011762715.2 Neuroterus valhalla
TAGTGGCAACAGAAAAGCGACCGTTTTTGGTGAAGTCCATGCATTACAGATTGGTCTCCTTATGTCTATTCTCCATGCTCTGGACAACCCAGTCGAACATAACCAATGTTGATCATTGGCGAAAAAATGGCCGAATACTGGAAACCCTGAAGCTTCTGTCCCCCTCCAACGTAGCAAAAGCGCGGCAAATCTTCCTGACCCGAATACCCGATTCACCGTTCAAGGCTCTGTGACCCACATTATACTCATGACCAGTTGCAGGGGTGCCCCCCTCCCCCTCACACGGGACTTGGAAGAAGAGGAAGGTATTTGACGAACATCATTTCCATGAACAGTATTGGAACGAAGTTCCTTATGGCACGTTACGCTGCACACACTTGGCGGATGGGGCTGGACGGAAAACATTAGTTTTCCTGCCGATCGTAGATAGCGCTGGCGCTCATCCGCGAGGGCAATGCCCGTGCGCGTTAAGTAAATTATATGTTTTCATTTTTTGATGTTGTCTGCTTTATGATTGCACTGGTGAAAGTTCAGAAATTGTTAAAATTGATAAAAAAACGTGCACAGTGAGTGGTTGAGGTCGCAAAAACTGCATGACAAGGAAGTGATCATAAACTCAGTCTTTGCCTTGTATTAAATTTGCAAAACGTTCATGATGCGGCAAAATTAATTAAAAATTATTAATTTTCCAATTAATCTTCAGCAAAACAATACAAGATTTTGCAAGACAGAGTTTCCGCCTTATTGAATGTCAGAAATTGACATTAGCGTTATCATCTCAAGCTTTGGCCAATGATGGCCCAAAACGAAAAATGGCCAATCTTGCGCAACCGTTGGCATCATGTGCACCAAGCTTGGGCAAATGGTAAATTTTCTCCTGGGTAGCTACTATAAGTTTCCTTTACGTTGGTGATCGATAAAACATTTCTTATGGGGAAGGAAGGTTAGGTTTTGTTTTGTTGGAGGTGGATAAAATTTATTAGTTACTTGTCGATGGTTTATCGTCCGGAACGAGTTTTGCCGTTCCCGCACTCTTCCTCGTGAGCCAATGAAACTGAAAATACTGACCGTGAAAGTTAATAAGGTGGAAAAAGCTTGAAGATTGCAATTTTTGTTCTGCAATATTTTTTACATAGTAGTAGTTCTTGTTGTGAAAGTTGATATTTATTTGACTATGAAAGGATTAAGACAGCTTAGGGGCCGCTCGAAAACTTCGTAACGCTTTTTTACAGATTCTGGACTCTTTCGTGTGACGTCACAGCCTCGAACAGCTCTTTTCTTGAGGAAAAATGTTGACACAGTTTTTACTTGATAAACTACTAAAGTAAGAGGTGAAATGGTTGCCAACAATAAGGTTCTATCTCAGCAATCGAAGCAACAAGGTTCTATCTTTATCAAAAATTCAAAAAAGGTCCTATCTCGTCGACCAATTCAAAAAGGTTCTATCTCAGCGGCACATGCAAAAAGGTTCTATTGCGGCGACCGATGCGAAAAGGTTCTATCCCAGCATTCCGTGCAACAAAGTCCTATCTGAACCGTCGGAACGCTGAGATTGAACTTTTTTGCATCGGGCGCCGAGATAGAACCTTTTAGCATTGGCCGCCAAGATCTAACCTTTTTGAATTGGCCGACGGGATAGTACCTTTTTGAGTTTTGATGGAGATAGAACGTTGTTGCTTTGAACGCTGAGATAGAACCTTATTGTTAGCGGCCGTCGAAATAAGCGAATTTTCTACGAAAAAAGGGTACTTTTTCTACGTAATACGAGTATGTTTTCCTTGCTCTCTCGTTCGTATCTTGGCACATCACCATTTGGGAGTTTGAAAATGATACTCTAATCACATAAAATATCGTGCGCTATGGTGCACAATATAATATGTACTATGGAATTTAATGGATGTAAATTGGAAATTTTTATTTTTCCATAGCATTTTCGATGGGTCGAATCAAAATCTCAAGTACTACCAAACAATGGTTGCAGGACAATTTTTACGTATTCCAGAAAGCTTTCGTTTATCATTCGGCCATTTTTGTATGATTTGCGTTATTTGGTTAAACAAATGATTTTTCATTTAGCACCAAAATTACAAGTCGTATCAAAAAATGGTTTGGAGGCGATTCATAGGTCTTTTACAAACCTAAAATCTGTTTCCGTAACTTTTTTACGTAGCTCACGTCGTTCAGCGTCAAATCGGAAATTTTGATTTCTTTATAGCATTTTTGATGGGTCAAATAAAAACCAGAAGTTTTACCAAACAATGGTTACAGGACAATTTTTAGGAATTCCAGAAAGCTATTGTTCCTCATACGGCCGTTTTTGCATACTTCGTGTTGTTTTGTTAAACATCTGATTTTTCATTTATTTCATACAATTTTTTATGGCTAGCACCAAAACCACAAGTCGTACCAAAAAATGGTTTTGGGGACGGTTTGTAGGTCTTTCACATACCTACAATTTTTTTCCGTAAAGTTTTTACGTGTCTTACGTCATTTGGCGTCAAATTGAGAATTTTGATTTTTCCGTAGCATTTTCGATAGGTAAAACAAAAACAACGCCTCTTACCAAAAAATTCTTCCGAGACGATTTGTAGGTCTTTCAGAAAACTGTAATTTATCATTAAAAAATGTCTTCTTTCTTCGCGTTGTGAGGTTAGAAATTTGATTTGTCAATTGTTACATACAATTTTTTATGGTTCAAATCAAAACCTCAACTCGTATCCATAACTGCTATGGAATTAATTTGTGGGTCTGTTGAAAAGCTACATACAGACCAACACAAACACCATCGTCAAAACGGGATTTTCAGCTTCAGAGGGTCTCAAAACGTGAAAATGCGTTAAAAATACAAAATTTGAAATTTTGGAAGGCTCTCATACTTTCTTAATCATGAATGATGGAAATGTAAAAAAAAGTTTGCAGTTATTCTTCTCTTTCATTTGACTCTTTTTTAATCTCTCGTCACATGCTTTCGCCAGCTCTTTCTCTTCGCGATTTCTTCGACCGTTGCGCTTATAATCGTGAAAGGAATGAAGACTTTTTTGTTGAACCGACCGAGATTAGATGAGATGCTCTTCGATCCAAGACGCATTATATGTAGGAAGTCAAGATAAAAAAGTCGAGTGATCTAAACGTTTCTAAACCTTTTTCTTCCTCTATTGATTTATACTTATATGGTATTATTCGAACGCAATTATTCTCTTTTTCAATTTCCAACTTGAGCATTACCTTCCAAATTAAGGCTTCCAATCTCGAAGTGTTCACATCAAGACTATTCCAAACCAAAAGTTTTTTATACTTTCTCAGTTTCGACCTTTGATAAGTTTAAGGTAAAGCATGAAAAATGCTTGAAGCAAAGAATGTGTATTTTGATAAGATCTGCATCTTTTATTTCCCACATTTTTAAAAATTTTGCGTATCAGCTAAGATAAAGGCAAAAAACTATGATAATTTTGATGGTTTTTTGACAATTCCACCATGAAATTTTGATTTGCGACAATGTACACTATCATAGTCGTAATCAGTGCGTCAAAATACATAAGTATACAGAACCCGAAGAAGATCGGACATACACTGTAAAAAAGGGGTTGGTTCTCACTAACTTAGGGTGGACAAATTCAAAACAAACACACAGAGTATACTGGGAACGGCACTACCAAGGCAAAGTGAACACCGGCGGAATTCTACCTGCAACACATTTTATCACTAAGTTTTTACTGCGTTGTTTGAGGTTCAGCCTTTGGCATCTCATTCACTATCTTTTTTTCGTATCGCTTTGCCAATGGATGATGTTGAGTAAGGAATTATAATGCGCAATGTACCTCAATGTTGTGTTTTTTCTACATGACCTCTTAAATGTTATTTCTTTTGTGAACATTTCATGTCATTATAGTATCAGAAATTTCATTTGTTAGTTTGTTATTTTCATCAAGTGCTTTATATTTATTCTGCAAGACCATTTGGAACCATTCAATGGTTCATTCTAATCCATTTTTATACCTAAAACAAAATTTTAACAACATTCCAATACATACTTTATTTATTCAAATAAACACTTATGTATTTCACACTAACGTACATAAACACTAATCAAAAATCATGACAACTTTCTTTGCTGAGCGTCATCCCCGACTGGAAATAAAAATCCTTGACCCCCCAGAAAGTCTGATCGGAGGTCCTGGAACTCAGGCTCTTCAGGATGCACGAGGTATACGAATTCACAAATTTTTACCGCCGAACAAGAAAGGATAGGTAGCTCTTCTGAGACAGATTTATTCTTTAAGTCTGATGAAACCTTGTTTCTTAGGGCCTTGCCACCCGCAAACCATAAAAGATATATATGCTCCTGAAAAATAGTTCAGTTTTTTGGACGAGTCATCTTTGCGCCAAATAAAAATAAATGAAACGGCATGACAAATTGGATTTGATTCTATTAGCGAGAAGCAGATAAAGAAGACGAAGGGTTTTGAATGCAATTAACTTAGGGGGTTTTAAAATGGGCCTTTCAGGGGCCCATCTAACAATCAAATTTTTTGCATTTGAATGCAAGTGTGATGCTTGATTTTCTATAGCTGTTAACTGAGTCGCATACCATTAAAAGATGCCATATTGCTCCAAATAGCGATGGGTGAAAATTTCACAATTCACACGAATCCTATCATACGGAGATAAAATTAGGAGGAGCAGATTTATGTTGTAAGGGAAACCTAACCCCTCCCCGAACACCCCTAGTAAATAAACGCTAGTATTACTTCTTTCCACTCCACTCCTTTCCACTCACTCATTTCCACTCCACTCCTTTCCACTCTATTCCTCTTTACTTCACTCCATTCCACTCCACTCCTTTCCACTTTACTCCATTCCACTCCACTCCTTTTCACTCCACTCTTTTCCACACCACTCCTTTCGACTCCACTCCTTTCCACTCCACTCCACTCCTTTCCACTCCACTCCACTCCTTTCCACTCTACTCCTTTCCACTCCACTCTTTTCCACTCCACTCCTTTCCACTCTACTCCTTCCCACTCTTTTCCACTCCACTACTTTCTACTCCACTCCTTTTTACTCCACTCCTTTCTACTCCACTCCTTTCTACTCCCATCCTTTCCACCCCACTCCATTCTACTCCTTTTCACTCCACTCCACTCTATTTTATTCCCTTCCACTCCACCCCTTTCCACTCCACTCCTTTGCATTTCACTCCTTTTCACTCCCCTTCTTCTACTCTACTCCACTCCACTCCACTTACCGTCGAACTGAGCACATGGCTTGCGTATGCCGCGCCTCTGTTGGCAAAGTTATGACTTAACAAGATGCTATATATACTGGCTTATTGATGACGATAATATATGAACCCAAGCGCGTTCCAAATTCTGTATAGATATCTCGCTTTTTATATATTTTTTTTATTATTTCGAATTATTTTATTCTATTATTTTATTTCTTTGAATTTACTCAACATTGAGTGAGGCCAGGTCAACTGTGCCTATAAAATTTTGGTAATTTTCTCATAAGTGTCAACAATTGGAAAAATCTGTACGTAAAAGCACTACAAAAAAATACTTTGAACCGTTTTTCAAAAAACTTCACCCTTTTCATTATTTTTGAAAATAATGATTCTTGCAACTTTTAATAGAAAAATTAATAACTTACGACTAGTTTGCAATAATCGAATGAAATTTGATATGACAGGTATGAAGAGTTTTCTCTTTCTAATAGGGATGTTTTCGAAATTCAATTTGCAAAATTATAATTTTTCCATAACAATTATTTAAACAAATCCGATTATTCATAACTTCCAGGTCCCTTATTGTTGTGGAATTTTAACACATAATAGTATGAACACTTTGTCCCTTTTTCAGAAAAGAAAAAATTGGTAATTCTTACTCTGACAGTATTGAAAAAAAGTTTTTGTTGCGAGCGCCGCGTAAAAATAATTGTCGCCTCAAAACATATTCCAACGGATCAGAGCTTTTTTTCTTTAAATACTCATGAAGGATCGTACTTCAACGTAGAGTTAGATGTTTTTTGAATTTGTTTTTTGATTATTTGTTATTCAACTTAAAATTTGCAATTGGTTATATTTGCGATATTTATTTAGCCCCATTCATCAATATTTCTTCACAAAGGTTCAGGATTAGTTAAGTTACTTTTTTCGAATAAAATTGTTACTTGTAAATAAATATCCTGCATTTTGTCAATTGGTATAAGTAAATTAAAAGATATAACTGTTAACTGTTGCATTTTCAGATTTCGAATGTATTACTTACATGGATTTTGTTGTAAAAATATAGAGAATCAATTTTTAATTGTAAAAAGCTCCCAATAACAATAATAGTTGATAGTTCAAACAATTTTTATGAACAAATTCACTTATTTGGCATATCTGTGCATCAAAAATTTTCCTTTTCTCGGGAATCATTCATTTTCATCTGAATAACAAGAATATTACACATGAGAGTTCCATGAAACAACATTCTTCATTGTTATAAACAATTTTTAAGAACAAATTCTTTTATTTGGCATATTTGTGAATCGAAACCATTTCTTTTCTGTGGAATCTTTTATTTTCATCTGAAGAACAAGAATATTACACATGAGAGTTCCATGGAACAACATTTTTGATTATTATAAACATAGTTTATAAACAAATCCACTCAGTTGGCATATCTGTGCATCGAAAATTTCTGGTATGAGTGCAAACAAATAAGTATGAACAGCCGCATTTGTAGCGTAAGCCGCATGCGCCGAGCGCGCCGTTCGAGGTGACAATTCTTACGCAGCTCCCGCGAAAAAAAATTTTTTTAATACTGTCAGAGTGTGAATTATCAATTTCACCCCCCGCACGCCCCGCACCGTCTCGTCAACGAGCTCATTTCGAAGAATTGCAATGTTCGGGTTAATTTCGATTGAGGTTTCGGTGTAGTCACTTTCAGGTAATTTTTGAAAGATCGATTTTTAGGAACAATGTATTTTCCTTGATATGAAATACAAACATCGATTTCAGACATCGAAAACAAAACATCGATGCATCGTAAATATCGGAGCTGAAACATCGATGTCAAAAACCTGATGGGAATCATGATAGATTTTTTATATTGGTTTGGGCTGTTTGAACTCTCAGAACTTTGCATTTTTTGTAAATTCATCATTTTTAATTCCAATCGTTCAAGCACACTGTGATATACCGAATCTCCAAAATAGGCTCAATTTAGTGTATTGGAAGCATAATTTTTTCGGTACGGGAACAAATGAATTTTTATCACTTATTCACTGAGTCTTCCAATTTTTTTATACAAAATTGTACAATCTTTAGGAGAACATTTTCAGTTAAAAATTGTTGTAATTGGTTGAAGATTAAGGTAATGGTTTATTAATTCATCAGTCCAATATTGAATTACTTTTTTAAAAGTCCGATTGTTTTGGTGTAAAGATCCCTTTTGATCCAAAATTCAAATGTGTCATAGTCACATTTTTTGTTCGGAAATCCATCCTTCTGAATTAGGAATTCATCTGTTTTGGTGTAAAAAGAAGATTTCACTTGAAAATGCAACTGGTTTCGATTGAATAATTAATTTGCTTCGTTTGTGAACTTCACTATTCGGTTAAAAATACATCTATGGTATGTTGAAAATTAACCTATTTTCTTGTAGTCATATTGTTTTATCGGAATTTCTACTGTTTTATCAAAAATTCGTCATTCTCAATTGGAATTCCAACTTGTCAGTTTCAACATTCAACTCTTTCGGAAGGAATGTATCAAAATTGGACGCGTAGTCAAGTATGGTATGCTCAAAAAGTGTTAATTCAATCAAAGATTCCCTTACTACAAAATAATAAGATATTTTATTTCTTTGCTTTACTTTCTCAATGTCCTGTCGGAGCAAATCCTTTCAATCAAATACAATACACTATTTTATTAATTTCATTCTCCCATCATTCACATGTGGTAATTTTTTCAAGGAAAGTTTTCTCTCCGACAGTTCAGAAGGGTATATAGAGGCGAATTTATGGACAGAACGAAGTAGGTTGTAGCCTGAAGCGATGAGATCCAGACGGAGACAAATTTTTTCAAACGACTGAAGCATATCCATACGAGAGAAATTGATTTTAACTTATTTTTGCACAGATTGTCGATATAATCATCGTACATAATCATCTCTGATGGTTTCATTTCTGTTCACATTAGAGCCTCAACTTTTTCATTCTTCTGGAGACTCTTTTGAATAAGATTTTCTATTTGAAATTAACATTATTAATAAAAAAATTTGAAACATTCTAAATTTGATAATTACAATCTTACGATGAAGAAAATATATAGTATTTCCCAAAACAGTTCCTAAAATTGTGTAATTTGCAATTGTGAGTGTAAGTTTCATTATGTACAATCAAAAAAAAAGTAATTAGTTTCAATTTTTGGAAAATGATAAATATGCTTCGGAATATGATGATTATTTATTGAAAATGACAATAATCTCTTAGTTTTTTCGAAATATGTATGTATTTTCCGTGAAAACTGATAGTTTAACCAATGAATATACGGAAAATTCAAAACATTTTTGGAATATATTAATTACTGGAAGAAAAGCACACAATATTCCCAAATTGTTGTGATTCTTTTTTGAAGTGAAATCCTCGTTTCTAAAAGAGAATCCAACAAATAACTCAAAAATGCTACGAGTTTAGCGAAAAATGTTTAATGTTGTTCAAATTATAATGATTATTGTCCAAAAATATCAATTTTGGACATGAAACGCTCATCATGTGACATAACATTATTTTAAAAATTATTAATTTTCTTTGGAATCTAATGATCTTATTTTATTGCAATTTTAATTCCCAATCAATGTTCAACTCTCATTATTTCAAACACAAATTTTCCATGTTATGGAGTCTCTTAAATCTAATCATTTCATAGAAAAATTTTACGTTTCCGTTGAAATACTCTAGAATACTCAGGAAACGTAACTTGATAAGAAATTTGGAATCTTTCAAATGTGAAGAAAGAAAAAATAGCTTAAAATTCTAAAAAGACCGAAGATTTTCATGATGATTTAATGCTGCTGAATAATGTTTAATAATGCTAATTTTTTGTAAGTGAAACAAACGAATCCTACAGTTTTCGAGAAATTCCAGGCTCTTCCTGAAAACTCGTGATTTAATATGTAATTTTTCCTCGTAAATCACTAAGTCCAAACGAAAAGCACTACAAAAAAAAAAATATTATTCTGTATAATTAAAAAGATGATCGGGAGTTTCAATCAAAGCTCGCAAGACAATTATTAAAGAGATCAAATGTTCTCCAATTCGCATGGAGTGTTATTATATTCGGCGGCTCTATCATATTATAAAGCTAGATATCTTGTTCTGAAATTTTGCAAAATGTCTTAAATTTATGAAAGGACGTCTGTTTAATCCACTTGAGTCTTTATTTTGTTTAAATAGACCAATTTCTTTGATTCTATTTTTTCTAGGGCTCTAAAGCCCCATTCTCAATTACATTCCAAGGAATAAAAACATTAAATTGCACTATTTAAACAAAACGAAATTCCGAATGGGACAGACAAACGTGCTCCTACAAATTTCGAACTATTTCCCAATATTTCAGGAAATATTTTGTTTTGAATTTATATTTGAAAATAAAAATTTTTGCACATTTGAAATTCCTATTCCAGTCAAGCCTGTTCCGCCGTCTTGACGTGACGTCACACGCCAGTAAAAGTTTGTAAATAAGCCTGAACGGTTAACGTTTTTTTCATCAAGAATTCCAAGAAAAAAGTACTATCGTTGGACTTTTGTGCCTAAATGTAAGATAACAAGTGTTAAAAATCCAGAAAAATTATTTATTTGATATACTTAATGGTAAGGAACGAAAAAAACGGTACAAAATGGTTCGGCGTGACATGTGCTATACAACATATTTCAACAGAAGTATTATAAAACGTAAACATTTCTTCAATTTTTAATTTATATATATATATATATTTATTAAATTGAATTCGTATATTTATTAAAAGCCAAATCATAGTATTAGATTTTAAGGTTAGAGCTCGCTTTTTCTCAAGAACAATGACACCCACAGTCGATTATTTCTTTTTCTTCATATTTTTTGAATTTGAACTGAAAGGAATCGTATGCAGGCATAGTTTTATCCCTAAAAATGAATCTTTTTAGCCAGCATTAAAACCATCACCTCAAGTTTTTGACATAACCTCATTTGTAGAAGTCTGTAAAGGCTTTTCGAGATTAATTTTGAAAACCTGACATGATGGGGAAAAACGAGCTTGAGATATTGTTTCAGCGACCCAAAATATACATAAATATACAATATGCATGTATACACATACATACATACATACATAC
>WSXT02146977.1:0-10359 GCA_011762715.2 Neuroterus valhalla
CTGTTTGACAATCAACTCTTTTTGCTTGTGTATTCAACTACTTGGTTGAATTTTGATCTACTTTGTTAACAATTTATTTTGTTGGTAAAAGATTCATCATGTGAGTTAAAATTCATCTCTTTAGATGAAAATCTACATATTTTGTTGAAAATTTCTTTGTGCTGTAGAAAATTAATACTTTCGGTTGAAATTTTTTGTTTTTTTTTGGTTGGAATTCAACTACTTGTTTGAAAGTTGGACTGTTTTATTGAAAACTAACTTTTTTTTGCTGAAGATTCATAATATTAGATGAAAATTCCTATCTTTCGTTGAAAGTTACACAATTTTGTTGAGAATTTTATTTTATTTTCCTAATTTTGAGTTCCAACTATTTCGATATAAAAAAATGGTTTGAAAATAGGGTAACTTTTTTTAAATTATCTTTTCCATTTCTATTCAGACGACTTGTTCAAAAGTTGAATTATTATGTTGAAAATTTGTATTCTCTTTCGAAATAATTCCTTCAACCAAGAATCTAATTACTGCAGTTGGAGATTTATTTTCTTGAGTGTAAATTAATATATTTTGTTTGAAAATCAACTCTTTTTGCTTGTCAATTCAACTACTTGGTTGAATGTTGATCTACTTTGTTGAAAATGTATTTTGTTAGAAAAAGACTCATCATGTAGGTTTAAAATTCATCTCTTTAGATAAAAATCTACATTATTTGTTGAAAATTTCTTTCTGCTGTAGAAAATTAATAGTTTTGGTTGAAACTCTTTTTTTTTGTGAAAATTCAACTACTTGTTTGAAAGTTTGACTATTTTGTTGAAAACTACCTTTTGTTGAGAATTTTTTTTTATCTTCGAGTTTTAACTATTATCCCTTGAAATTCAAACTACTTGTTCAAAGGTTAAATTATTTTGTTGAAAATTTGCATTCGATTTCAAAATAATTCTTTAACCAAAGATCTAATTACTGCAGTCGGAGATTTATTATTTCAATTCAAAATTCATTTTTTTTCAAAATCAACTCTTTTTGGTTCAAAGTTGAATCTTTTGTTGAAAATTGAACATTATTGCTAACAATTTATCTATTTGGGTTTGAAATTTGAGAGATTTGGTAAAAAAATAAACTACTTCGTTGAAAACTCACTTTTTTCATTAGGGACTCATTATTTTAGTTGGAAATTCATGTGAAAACTGCACTATTTTGTTGGAAATTTGTTTTTTTCTCCCTGTTAAAAATAATTTTCTTCCTTACTGTAAATGTACCCACTGCAGTAAAAGATTCATTATTCCACACAAAAATTCACCTCTTTGAGTTAAGACTTCAACTATTTTAGCAAAAAATTTAACTCTTTATTTGAAAATTTAACTCTGATGTTAGAAATTTGAAATTTTGAATATTCTGTTGTAAAATTGTTTTTTTTTCGGTAGAAAATTGATATCGATGATTAAATTTATCATTTGAGTTAAAAATTGATATATTTACAGTTGAAACTTATTTTTTTTTTTAATTATACAGTTGATAGAGAATACGCCTTTTAGGGTTAAAAACTCCACTATAAATTGGTAGAAACATTAACTATTTTGGTAGAAAAATCAACATTTTGGTCAAAAGTTTAATTCTTGATTGAAAATTCACTTTATTTGTAAAATATTCGGGTGTACTTCCGAAAAGGTGATATGCCCGATTTCCTTTGCACTCCGTATACCTATGTATTTTGATGCGCCGATTACGAACATGTTAGTAAAAACCGGCGCAAACTTGACTTTCATGGTGAAATCATGAAAAAACCATAAAAACTATGGTTCCGTGGGTTTATCTCAGCTATTATGCAAAATTGCAAAAGAAGAGATTTCAAATAAAAGTTGTAGATGCCATCGAAATACACATTTATTGTTTTATACATTCCTCTTCTACGGGTGGTAGTTTCCGAGAAAATGAGTGATTATCTATTTTCGTAAGAAAACCCCATAAAATCATGGCTTTTTGCGTTCATCTAAGTCCATACTGGCAATATTATTTACTTCTGGATAATATGAATCGCAAATAACAACATTAATTTTGTCAGGAATTATTTTATAATAAAACGATTATCCCTAATTGGTACTTGATTATAGCAATCGAAGCAATATTATTTTTTAAATACGATTCAAAGAGTTATGCGCCCTCCTTATCAGAGTGGACTTATGGAAAAAGATAAAAAGAGAGGAACTGGTTTTCGATTAGGAAAGTAGTTATAGCGATATAAGCTAATTACTAGATAAATCGGCAACAACCTGTCGTCTAGAAAGCATTCGATTGCATTTGTGATCATTAATTAAAAACTCTCCTGATGGAAGAAGGCGGTACTGGTAAGTCATATTAATCGTTTATTACATGCAAAATGAATCCTGTAAGGAAAATATATGGAACTTCGTTGATAAAACTTTGATGGTCTCAAATTTCTTAATCTTTATTCAAATCAAACAATGAACCGGATTTGTCAGCTTGTCGTACAGATCTGGTTCATTATTAGTACCATATTCGTTGACAGGAAGTCTCTTAATTAAATTAGCGTCTCTCAATTTAGCTTTATGATCAGATTTAGTGCGAGATTCCCGGACTGGCAAATAAGGTTATAATCGCACTGGTGAGCAATATTCGACGACAAAGATGGCGTCAGTGCAATTTTTCCGTCGGAACTAGTTTTGCAAGAGAATGCCAAGTAGGTATCCACCGGACGGTACTCCACCTTCGTTCTACCGTAAATCTGTATAAGGTGCAGACTGATCTGGGATAGATTTATGATAATTATCGATCACTAAATGAGAAGTTCTCTCACGAGGCTGACCTCGAAAATGAGGCGAATGAAGCACGTACAAGTAGTACCAATTGCCTTAGGCATCTTAACTATTTACTATTACATACATTTAGTTTGCAATCGTCAGGGTGTTTGTTTATACCAGGAATTCATGCCCTCTGGGAGAAAGATTACCTCCTCGACGCCTCGTTACTTCCAATGAGACTACAGAAGTTATCCAGCTACTTCACTTTCCAGTTAACTTAGTTTGCTCAAAGACGTGTTTTGATTTACAAAAATGCATGGATCAGTGGATACATTTTTCGTTGAAAAGGGGAAATATTTTCAAGGAAAACAATCTTCAATGTGTGACGTTTTCCTTCCTTCGAAGAAGAAAGGAAAAACTAAAGGAGGATTTATTTAGTGGTCTAAGACTGAGAAAAACTAATGAGACAGTGTGTTGAGAACTCTTGATTTAAAACACTTTCTTTTCCTGCAACTTGTTTGGAGTGTTTATTAGGAACCTGTCTCATTTCTTCCATTTTGATTCACTATCTTAGGTTTTTACTTCTTCTCTGAAGACTACCAGATTTGTTGTATAAAACCTGTTTCCATTTCCTTAGAAAGGATTCATGATTCACATTTTAAGAAGACGTATACTGAATGTTTGTATGTGATATGTTACACGAAATGTTCTTTTTTGTGAATATGACGAAAATGGATTCAATTTGCAATAAAGAAATCAAATATTGATAATTTTATGTTCGTATAACTCATAATAAATGTTAGTACATTGTCCGATGTGATTTGATATGAATCATGAATTGATCAGCAGCTGTTCATTTCTTTCATGAATTAGATTCTGGGGCACTCTTCTCTAATCAGCATAATTCATTGTTACCCGACTATACTATAATTATATTATAGTTCAAGGAACAGAAGGTCGTAGAAAGTTAAACGAACAATGAGCTGCTGTTACGAGATTTTTTCGGATAAAAATACTCTAATTAATATTCACTCGGGAGATTTTTAAATCTAGTAATTGAGAGATTATTCAACAGATGGTTCTGCTTATCAGTGGGGGTGTGTCTTACTGGTATTATTAGTTCACTATTAGTGGCAATGATAGAATGGAAACCCCACGTGACTGATAAGAAAGGCGAGAAATAGAAACCCATCGATCCATATTAGTTATTTATCACATGGAAACATAGATAATAGACACGATTATTCAATGACACATATATTTTGTTTCGAATGGTATGCTTCTCAATTAGTGCATGTTTTAATGATAAGCTCATGACGCTGATAGCGATGTGGAGAATACATTAATAAATCCGAATTCCCAAAACTTTTGTAGTCTGCAGAAAAATATCGGAATAGAACATTTTTCATTTATTAGAAAGTTTTCAACATGATTTTCTTACAGGATAGGGAGTGCAACCGAATAAAAAATTTTCAACTCTCTTTGTTGATATTTATTGTAATTAAATAATTGTTAGGGACAGAAAAGTTCATAATATGCCGGCTTTAAGATCAGAACTTCTATTTATAAATGTTAATCCGCAAGTGATAATGCTACACAGTTTCAAGCAGACAGAATGTTCCGGGTTCTAAATCAATATGAGTTGAAAGAGCCTCACTCGATTACTTAAAACGCTGATAACAAATTACACTCTTATGTTGATGGTTATGAAATCGTTGATAAAGTCGCAGAATGACCTTAGTTAAATGAATAACATGCTCTATGTTTACTGCATATGTAAGGAAACGACTTCCGGTAAAATGAAGTGGATTATAATACTTTTTTTGCAAGAATCATTATGAAGCATTTTACATTTTTAGATCCTATGGATACAGATGAAAAATATCAATATTTTGTCTATTGTATATCAAATATATATAACTTTTTCACCTGGGATGTTCCCGGAACAACGGTTGGATATACAATATCAACTGTTCAAGCTTTTGTTAAATCAACTGAATTCGGTACAAGATCCGAAGAAACTT
This sequence comes from Neuroterus valhalla, assembly GCA_011762715.2. Classification (NCBI taxonomy): domain Eukaryota; kingdom Metazoa; phylum Arthropoda; class Insecta; order Hymenoptera; family Cynipidae; genus Neuroterus; species Neuroterus valhalla. The sequence continues at coordinate 4,778 of WSXT02146977.1, forward strand.
TATAATCATGATATAGGCTAACGAAAGTATTACTAATCATCCGATCCTAATTCACCATGTCTCAATCAAATTGTTGATAAGAACATGAACCCAGTGGTTACACTTGCAACACCTTCGTTATCATACAAAAATCCCGCATCATCATATATACCATAAATCCTAAGCTATCCTAAACTTCTTTGTTCAGGGACTATTAAACCTCACCAAAACTGATAATAGATAAATCATCTTACCTCCAGGAAATCTGTGAGGGAAGATCCTCCCATGTCTGGACAACAACCACGGATATAGTGGATAACTATCCCTGGGAGGTTGGTGTGGATGAGGTGGTGGATGAGGTCCACCAGGTCCACCTCCATGAGAATATGGTCCATGAGGAGGTCCATGTGGAGATCCACCATGATGCGCCTGAAGGGCCACAGCCAAATTTGCTGCCTGGAAATGCTGAGCTGCAGCAATATTCGCCGCTAGAGCCAAATGTTGCGAATGGTACTCGTTCTGCCCGGATTGCGGCCCAGTGGGACCATGACCAGGTATTCCATAAAGGGACTTGAGCTGCTCAGCGGCAACTGCTGCAGCCGTAGCTGCACCAGGAGGTGGTGCGAGGTAATTTGGACTAGGTCTGACAACACCCGGAGGTGGTTGAGGATGTGAACTGACAGGAGAATCACCATGGGATATCCTGTGTGGCGGACTGGGACTGTTGTTAGGTGTGGAACCTCCGCTGTGACTGTGGGTGGTGTTTCTACTGTAATCAAGGTGATTGGCGAGAGTTAGGTGATGATGGTGATGGTGGAGGTGATGATTGTTGTGCGAGGGTGTCCGTCGAGAGTTCGGGTATGACTCCACCGAGGAACTCCTGGAATGAGGCCTATCGGATTCCTCGGAGTGAGCACCAGGTGATCTCGTGTTGAGCCGTCGATTCCTTGGAGAAGATGAACCTTCGACCACATCCATGGGGCTCCCATCATCGCGCTCAATCTCCACTCGCTCGAGTCGGTCCAGTCGATCATCGCGACCACCACCGACAATGGAGTCGATGCTGAAGCCTATTTTGGGCTTGGAGGGCACAGGAACAATTGGCGTCGGCGCGAGCGGCATCATCGTATGTGGCGTGACGCCCAGGCTCTGCCAGAAAGACCCTTTTTCAAGAATTTTGAAGCCGTTGAGAACAATCGGGTCCTAAGTCTCTTGCATCCTGAAGGATGTCAGTGGCTTAACTTAGGGTAAAGATGTGTTCTTGGATCTGTGGATATTAGGAGAATGTTCAACTTCATCAACAGACTAGTCCGTCGGTTAGTACATCACTGAAGGCATAAAAAACTCGATTTGTGAAAACTAATCACACCACTTTGGCAACTTATCATCGGCAACAGAGTCTATTGTTACACTTTTTTTATTGTTTTGAAGAATAATCTCACGAACACGATATCACTCGGAAGAGCCACATCGTCATTATCTCTGTACGATATTTAATCACTACCAAACTCGAATTCCGGGTTCAGAGGGATAGTTATTATGTCACTTTTGGGTTCTAATTTCAGTCATCAGAAGCTCATTCCTGATGATCACACTTATTGACTTTAATTTATGATTTTCTTGAATAGAAAAACTGAATGATGATCTTTGATCATTCCAGCAATTGTACACACACTGAACTTCACGTTGAACTCACACGTCATGAAAAATCACATGGATCCACTCGTCACTGTCAAAACAGGAATGGCAAACGCGCGGCAAGTGATTCGAACTCCGCTCCGAGATAGGACGGATGCTTCTGGCCTGACGGCTTGGTAGTGTTTGAGAAAATTACCGGCTAAACGAGTGTTCGAACCGACTTGGTGGGGGAGTCCAGCTTCCCCCTCCGGGTAACGTCGACTCCCTAACTTGGAGGGGGTGATCGACCCGAAGTAGGCGTGTTTGGTGGAACTAAACGTGCAGCGGGCGTGTACCTGAAGCCTTGGGATTGGTTCCCTTGTAGAACGACCCCGGTTTCTTCCCCCTGAGCGGAACCAACATCAAGCCAGAGGGGGAATCGTATTAGTTGGCGATGGGCGTTAAACTCACGTTTTTGTCGTGCGATGAAAATGAGTCGTTTAATTAATACGTCTGGACTCTGGAGTGTTTCGTGTCGCAAAGGAGATGATGGACGATAAGTGGGAGTGGGGCAGAACTCTCAGAGTGGGAATGGAAGGATTTTCGAGGCTGTAGGAAATCTTGAATGTCTTTCACGCAATGGTTGGGCATGCACGCCTTGGTGTCCCATCTTGCTAATTAAAGTGTTCCTTTTTGCATTACATTCTGTTTTGCAGTTCATTCTGATTTAAGGACTATTCTAACAGTTGAAAATTAGTTCGAGACTTGTTTGTTGCTTGGTGATATATGGAATAATGTTTGGGAATTTATTGAGTTCACATATTGTGAGATTGATCAGGTAAATTATAAAAATCATGGTATTGTATAATACTATGAATAAAAGATGAATGTTTCTTATTTCTTAGGACAAAATAAGGAGCAGTGTTAGAATAGTATATTGTGAAACATGTGCGTAAAATCGGTTTTTAAAACACGCGTGGTGATCGCTCGCACGAGTGCAACGCGATCGCCACAAGTATGGGTAAATCGCACGCTTTTTTTACGCACACTGTATCTGATAAACCATTTTACGCACTCATATGGGTGTGTAAAAATGCATTTTACGCACACCGTGTCAAAAATTTTTTTAGTTCTACCACAATTTTACCATACTTTTTCAGAGTCAATTCTCATCTTGGAAATATTAATCTTAAATTGAAATACATGATAAAATCTGTAATATTATTTTGGAACTTACTTTAAAAATTTCGCAACTCACGGATCAAGTAATTTCCACAAATAAAATACAATATTAAATTTTTTTCTGATACTTTCAACTAAACTTAGCATTAGGTGCGCAATAATAATCAAACAAATGAAAGAAATACAATACTAAACCTACAAATTATTTTTCATATCTGAAATTTTTACCATCAGCTTTATTTGTCGGTATATTATGTAGCTTCACCGTCGTTGTAATATTTTAATCCTTATTTATATATTTCAGAGAGTTTTCTGAATTCTGATCATATTCTTCCAAAAAATTAGGCATCCCAAGAAACTGTCATTTTCTCGTATAATTCAGAGTACTAAACCTGTGTGGTAAATTTAATATACGCATATGCATATTGTTCCCATTAATTTTATAGAACACCAATGGGTTTTTTTGTATGAACCACTAGAAATTTTCTTTCTAAAAATAATTCAATTTTAAACCTAAAAGTATACAAAATAAGAGACTATTTGGAATCATAAGTCTGTTTTGTCGGATCATGAGACCATTTATTGCCCTTAGAATTTTTGAAAGCTATCGTGATCGGCTTGATTCATTTTTCTCTCTGCAGCCCATTCTCTCAATTGCATCAAATTATTTATAAATAAAACGATAAAAATATGTTACAGAAATGAAATTTGTATTTCATTTATTATACGTTTATTGGCTATTCTCCGAATATAGGGAACTTTTGAAATAAGTAAATTTTTTTAGAAAATATTTTCAAAATTGTATTTTGTGATTAAAGTTATAACTTCAAACACCACGCTTATCTTACAAATCTTTATCGTATCATTAATTTTTTTTTTAGAGAAAATAAATCAATCTTTGATTATAGTTTGGAAATTGAACATTAATGCAGAAATAACATTTTTTTCTTTGTAAATTTTTTTATATTATACATTTTTTGCAGACGCAACAACCAATTTCGATAAAAAATATACAATTGTTTTTAATTTTGTGTTAACCTAAATTTCCTTATTAACAAAAATTTAACATTAACAGTTTATAATTTTTCATGAAAAATAATAAATACATCTATATAACAAAAGTTTCAGAGATTAGGCTATTTCCAAGCTGTTTTTACGACTGATTCTTTCCGGTCTTTCCGTGACTTCTAACTGTGATTATTTACATTAATTTACTCATTTGCTTTTTCAAAAGGGTTTGGACTAATTTTTTTTACGTCTTCCTATTTTCGCCTTAGCTCTTTTTTCTCTTTGTAATTTTTCTTCTTTTTTATAAAATTATGCTAGTGAATTTGATTTTGTCTTTTCACCTATAGTCACTTCGCTGTAAATTTTCCCACTAAAAAAATATAATATTATACGCGGTGAAGAATATTCAAATTTATAAATAAACACCATTTCCATGTTCACAGTTTTCACGAAACACAATTTGTACGAAAGATTCTAAGTTCACACTTTCAATCAGATTAATTAATAGGATTTCAACAAAACATGTATAATGATAAACATTTATATTTCCACTGAATAGTAAGTACATAAACACTCAAGTACTAATTTCAAACTAAATTCAGAATTAGTCGAACAGTTCCGAAATTGCCCTGACAAGCTGGAAGTAAGCAGGTTACGTTGATGGACGTTACGTCGATGGAAAACAACTCAAAAAGTGTTCCTCAAGTTTCAAAGAAGTTTGGATTGGAAAAGCCTTTTGCAATTCGTTTCCTCCCGTTCTGATATATATTTTTATCCTTTACTCATTAAATTTATTTGACAAACATAGAATTACCTGAAAAAAAATTATCTAAATATCTTTACCTGCTAAAGATTCTTCAGAGTTATCTCTAGACTCAACATTTCGGTCTTTTTCTTCCAAGTTTCCTCCTCGGTTTTCCCCTTAACGGTTCTCTACGAAATAGTAATAATAATCAATAATGAAATAAATCAAAATTATTTGAGTAATAAATTAATATTATACAGTCTGCATAATAAACAATTCTCCAGCATATTTGATTAATCGAAAAAGTATATTTTCAAATGAGTTATTTTTTGCTTAAATTTGAAAACATTCTGAAATGTCCGATATATATGTTATTTAAATTAGCATTCTATATGTTTTTCTATATAAATAAATTATTGCTTTTACCTTCGGAAGTATTAGAAGTATATCAGGACGAGTTTCTGCTTAAACTAAAAATGTGAACTTTATTACAATGAATTAAATTTGTTCACAGCGTTCTTTTAAGGGTATTGGTTCCAAGTTATAATCTCAAAATTCGATGTCTCCAATTCACTTAGCAAATATTATTTTTACGTGTTTTATCGATTTTTAGCGGTACACTTTTGTAGAATGGATCGAATTATGCGCGTAGAGCGAAATAATGTACAATTTTTATACTATTTCTGTGAAATTAAACTATTATATTTTGAGGTTAGAATTTGAATTTTTCTTATTATGTAACAAAAGTTTAAGAACTAAAATTTTTTTCGCTTTATTGTCACACTTATATTCTTAGAAAAAAATCTAGTGTTAAAATTTTGAGGTCAGCATATTTGCAACCAAACCTCTTAATATTAAAATAACTCTAATCGAATATTTCTAACAATAATCAAGGTTATTATGTAACTTTTCTTTCAGGATGTTCTTTTTGAAATAATATTAAACAAATCAAATTACCTTCTGGAGAACTCAGACACCCAGAAAAAAGTTTTGTTGAATCAAAGAAACTTTCTTTAAATCAAAGAAATTCTAGTATTGATATACGGTCAAA
>WSXT02146988.1:0-10359 GCA_011762715.2 Neuroterus valhalla
TCTTAGGGGTAGAAAATGGGGGTGTTCCGGAAGAGCTAAGGGGATAAAAATTATTTTGGTATCTTGAAACATCAAACATAATTATTTTTAATTATAAAATTTCAGATCTAGGAATTGGGACACATTTTAGTTTTTTTTCAAATCTTAGGGGTAAGCACCGGGGATGTTCCGGAAGATTCAGGGTGATGGAACATTTTTGGGTACATGGACACAATGAACGGAACTATTCCCAATTATAAAAAGTACAGTCTGGGAATTTGAGTATATTTTTGTTTTCTTTTAATCTTAGGGGTAGAAAATGGGGGTGTTCCGGAAGAGCTAAGGGGATAAAAATTGTTTTGGTATCTTGAAACATCAAACAGAACTATTTTCAATTTTAAAATTTTAGATCTGGTCATTGGAGTAAATTTTGTTTTTTTTCAAATCTTAGAGGTAGGCACCGGGAATGTTCCAGAAAAGCCACGGGGTTGAAACTTTTTTGGGTATCTGAAAACATTCAATGGAACTTTCTTCATCATAAAATTTCAAGTCTGTGAATTCGAGAATTTTTTCTGTTGATCTTTGATTTTTTTGGATCTTAGGGGTGGAAAACGGGGGTGTTCCGGAAGAGCTAGGGGGATGAAACCTTCTTTTAGTATCGTGAACCATCAAACGGAACTATTCCCATTCATGAAATTTTAGATCCGGGATTTGGAGCATTTTTCTATATTTTTTGGATTCTAGAGGTAGAAAACGAGGGTGTTCTGGAATGGCCAGGGGGATGGAACTTTTTTTGTTATCTTCGGGCATAAATGGAAGCATTACGCGTCACGAGATTCCAGGTCCGGGAATTGGGGGATTTTCTAATGCTTTATCGATTCTTTTGGGTTGGATGGGGGGAGGGGTGTTCAGGAGAAGGTGGAGGGTTGATATCTTCACGGAATTCTTTTATCTTCGAATCACCCCATTTTCAACTGTGAAATTTTGGGTCCAGAAGTTAGCATATTTTTTAATTTTTGTGTATCTTAGGGGTAGATGTGGGGTGTGTTCCGGAAGTCCAAGAGAAATAATTTTTTTCAGGAGACCTCCGACTATGGAATAGAGCTATTTCACAATACAATAATACAAAACAATAATAATTGTAGGTCTGCGCAAATTTTTTTTTGGAAATTCGTTTTTTAAAAAGTCGGAAACTTCAGCCAGGTCTATATCACCAATAAAAAGAAAGAAAAAAAAAACAAATATATATATATATATATTTACTAGAACATGAAAATGATTTATCTTTTTGAAAATATTTATTTCGTACTTTCTAACGCAATTCTCGAAGTCGTTTCTTCATTTTTTGTACTTTTGTACATATATTTTTTTGAATTGTGCTTGTAAAAAAGTATTCCATTTTTTTTTCTGCTACATCAAATCTATAAGCTTCCCTGCCTAAATAATTATAATAAAAATTATGCTTATATGGCTCGAATTTTATATATGTTCCTTTTCTGTTCTAATTTTCGAAAAACGCATGATGATTGAATTAGAATGAGAATTCTTTACACGTTTTCCATGCTGTTCTAATGCAGAGACACGAAATTAATGTCACTCTATTTCACCACAGTGAAACTGATGTAGAAGGCTGTGTTTTCAACCGCAATCATTATAATTATTTTTTAAATGAGGAGGTAGGTGATATACCAGTCGAGCATTGACGTACTTTAAACGTGTCATTCAACGATAATTTGAAATGTACCTTGAGAAGCAAACTATTTTTTTTTTTTAAAACGTCATTAAGTTTTTTTCCAAAACGTCATTTCGTATTTTCTAAAAAGGTTAACAAACTAAAGATGATGAAGAGATTCTTCTTTTTTGCTCGTAAATTTTGTAGAGTATGTCGCTGGATGAATTTGCAAGTAATTAACTGGAATTTCCTCGTGTTCCGATGAACTTACAATCCTGATGAAAATGTCACGTACTATCGATTTCTATCAACATGCGAAATTTTCTTGATAATAAGGCGATTAAAGGGTATGACGTACTTCGGATCCGGGTTTTCTTATATACTTGCCACAAATTAGCATCTGAAGTTGAATTATTTTTGTTTCATTTTCAAATATCATAGATACTAATTGACATTAATTGATATGCTTTCTGGAATCAATAATTCTATTCAATATTCGATCTTGCATTTCACCATAGATTGCGTATTTTATGATTGATGGACCAAGAAAGATGATTTTTCAACCAAATATGTGGATCAAAATTCAAAATAAAGAAAAAAAAATTAAATCAAACATTTGCATTCACAACTAAATATTTGAATCCTCATGCCGAATAGAAAAATGTTTGAAAAAATTAAATTTACAACCAAGAAAGATGAATTTTGGCACAAGAACTTTTATGAAAAGATATGACTGTTGAACCAAAACGGAAAATTTACAACGAAACCTTTGAAATTTTAATTGAAAGGATGTACCCTATATTCAAAAAGACAAATTCTACCAATTATCGGACGCAGAGGATGACTTTTATACCTAATAGTTAATATTTCAACCAGAAATTTTTCAAATTAAAAAACAGTCGAATTTTATCAGATAAGATGAATTCTCAAGAAAAAATGGATTTGCTCATATTTCAAGCGCAGAAAATTTTTATTTTTGATAATAAACCGTTTGATTTAACGAAAATAGGTTAATTGTTAACGAAATAGTTGAATTCCCGAACGAGAAAAACAATCCAGGAAAAAATTTGAACCAAATTGTTGAATTTCCAAAATGAAAAAGCGAATTTTCTAGAAGAAAGTTTAAATTCAAACTAAGTGAAATGATTCTCAAATGTTTAAAAGCACTTTTCTACCAGAAGATGTAAATTTTTAGCCCAGGGAACCAAATTAACAAAAAATTAAGTTTCTAATAAAAAGGGTTTATTTTATGTCCATAAAGAGACAAATGCCCTACAAAACAAAAATTTTTTGGCCAAAAAAGATGAGTATAGAGAAATGCAGTCGATTTTTGAACTAAAAGACATGAATTCTGTAACAAAAATATAATTGTTAATATTTTCATTAAAAGAAGATTTTAATTTTGAATAAAAAACAGTTGAAATACACCAAAGAAATAATGTTTGACTGAATAGTTAAATCCTTATCCAAAGCAGAATCGTTTTTAACACAACGGTACTTTTTTCAACGAAAAAAGATAAAATTTTCATCCAAATAATTGAATTTAATTAAAATACCGGGAATTTACTTGACTCAATCTAGACTACTGAAAATTCTACTGTAAAAATACGAGAAATGACGAGTAGAAGTAGTATTCCGAAGAAGAAATATTTCTGAATTATGATAGAAATCATGTTTCCATTGTTCATTGCAAATCTATACTTTTTTAGTTGAAAAATCAACTACTTGTTTGAAATTTAATTTTGTTTGTTCAAAATCGAATTTCTTTGTTAATTGTAACTACTTTGTTAGAAATCAATCCATCTTTTATTGTCGAAAATTCAAGTATTTAGTTGAACATTGATTTTTGAATTCGGAAATGAAACTATTTCTTTGAGAATTTATGTACTTCGTGGAAAATTGGCCTTTTTGTAGAAAATTAATCTTTATCATTAAAAATTAATCTTTTTGCTTGAAATACAAATATTCCCGTTAGAGATTTATCATTATAACTGAAAATTCTTCACTTTGGTTGGAAATTAATTACTTCAACTGAAAATTCAACTATTTCATTTTTCGTGGAAAATTGGTCTTTTCTAGTACAAATTTCAAGAATCCAGTGAAGATTTGTCTTTTTGAATTATAAATTCAACTATTTGGTGGAAACTTGGCACATTTGGTTGAAAAATCGATTTTTTGATAGGAAATTATCTTTTCCTTCGGAAGTTATATTCGTCTTCAAAAATTCTTCTTTACGGTTACCGATTCAAGTTATACAGTCAAAATTTTTCCAACTTAGTCGAATATTCATCAGGTTGAAAACTCTTATGTTTGGTTTGAAATAATGTTTTAAACCAAAAATGTCACTATTCTATTTTTGTTTGAAAAATTTTATTTTCCTAGTTCAAATTTCAACCAGTTCGTTAATAAATTGTATTTTTTGGTTGAATATTAATTTTTGTCAAAAATTGAATTATTCTAGTTAAACATTCATGATTTCAGTCAAAAATTTGTGTTTCTTGTTTAAAATTCAACTACTTCGGTTGAACATTACCAGTTTCATTTTATTTTTCATCATTTAGTGTAGAAACGTAGTAATTTGTTTGAAAGTTATTTTTTTTATAAGTAATTTTTTTGACTGAAAATTCAATTTATTCCAATTGAAAATTCCATACTTTTAGTTAAAAATGTATTTATTGAGTCAAACATCAATTTTTTCAAATTTAAAATTTGAGTATTCAAATTTTCGTTGACAATTTATCTTTTCCACTAAAATATGATTTATCTGTTTAAAAACTCAACTCCTTCAGTTGAAGATTCTTTGTTTTAGTATACAAATTTAATGCTTAATTTGAAATTGGTTTTTTAAACTGAAAATGTTACTGTTCCATTTTTGGTTAGAAACAATTATTTTTTGAGTTCGAAATTCGACTAGTTCGTTAAAACATTGAATTTTTTCTTGAAAAATTATTCTTTCTATTTGAAAATTAATTTCTTTGTGCGAATATTCACCTTCATGGTTGAAAATTGGTGTGCTCCAATCCAATAATAACTTTTTATTTGAAAATTCATATTTTTGGTTGAAAAATGAACTATTTGTTTGGAAATACACGTTTTGTTTGGTAAAGTAAATTGCTTTTCTAAATTGTAAGTTTAACTGTTCCAATTTTTGTAAGAAAAAATTATTTTTTTGTTGCAAATTTGAGTATCCTTTTCAAAACTGATTCATTTGGCAATTTTTTAACCGTTGTGTTAAAGGATGTTTAGAACCGCCCGAAGATAAATTTTGAATCGAGAACTTTCCTACCAAAAAAGATGACTTTTCAACTAAGAGGGACAAATTTACAACTCACGGGTCAGATTGGAGATCAAAAGGATGTATTGCATATCCGGAAAGACGTATGCTCAACAAAACTTACAATTTTTTTCCAAAGAGGATAACCTTCCAGCAAAAAAGTTGAATTTTCAACCGGAAGACATGAATTCTGTACCAGAAATATGATCGAAAGAAAAATCAGAATAATACCTCAGTTTGGAATGAAAAAAAAGTAAAATTTCACGGGAAAAATGCATTTTTAACACAATAGTTGAATCTTCAACCAAAATAAATTAGTTTTTAACTCAAAAAATGCACATTCAACTGAACAAGATCATGTTTCCATCCATAAGATATGAATGTCTCACAAAGAATAATTTTTCAATGATATTTGAATTCCAACATGAAGATGATTTTTAATTTCAAGGGATTAATCTTGAACTAATCGAATGAATTTAATCACAGACTGTCAATTTTCAATTAAGAAAATTAATTTAAAAAAAAACGAATTTTCAACAAAATAGTTAGATTTTCAACTAAAAAGATGGATTTTCAATATTGAAGGGATTTTTTGAAAACGTAGCTGAAATTCAAATCAAGTATCCAAGTTTCCAATCGAGGAGATTAAATGTATACCAAAAAGACGAACTTATAGTAAAATATATAAATTTGCGATTAAATAGTGGAGTTTCCACTAAAACCTATAAATTTCCACCAAAAAAATGAATTGGTAAAGTTTTATTTGAAAGACAACTTTTTTTAAACCCTTCAAAAGAATACTTGAATGTTCAACCAATGAAATAAATGTTCAACACAATAGTTGAATTTTTATACACGTTGTTTATGTGGCAAACGAGAAAGAAAGAATTCAAAATGGAAATTTGATTACTTGAATTTTCCACTAAGAGCATTAAATTTATAACAAAAAATGTATCAGTCATATTCTCAGTTAGGCAAATTAATTTTCAACTAACATCAAATAAGTAAAAAAAGTCGTTAACCTGATCAAATAGTAGAATTAGGCAAAAAAAGATACGAGAAGAATGTGAAAAAGATGAAGTAATTGTGAAAGAGCAAAAAAAGGGAATTATTTTTTTTTAAATGTCACAATAATGCTAATTTAAGAAAGTTTTTTGCACCCAATTCAGAGCATAATTATTTTTTTATCTAAGAAAATGAAAATTAGCGGTGAATTTTTTTTGACCCGATTCTCAGAGCATGTCCATTTTTTTTAACTGAGAGAATGAAAGTTTGTGGATTTTTTTTCAAATCTGTTTTTTAATTCTGTTTTATAAAATTCTAGACTTTCAATAGTTTCTTTTTTCAAACTTATGTTAATTTATGTCTACTACCTTATTCCATGCATTTGACTTTTGTCGTTTGGAAAGTTCCTGTGAATCAAAAATGCATGAGAGATACGAAAGTTTGTTTTATAAACTTGGCATTTCTCGCACGGTGCGACTATATATGCCGTATCTACTGCGCATGCTCATTTTGATAAAAAAAGTATGGCCAGTAAATATGTTTCTTGTTGAATTTTTTCATTCATATAAATTTTTTCATTGCTCTAAGGGTAAATTTAATATTATTTATTCACCTTTTCTCAATTTTTTTTTCTTTTTTTTTATATAAATTACTCACTATAAACAAATCAGCGAGAAGTAGGTCACTGTATGAAATCAGTAATCTAATCACTGATTATTTAGTGAGAAAATCTTACTTAAATATTGAATGTGATTTAAAATAATGAATATTATTATTAATAAAAAAATTATTTTTCCACCAAAGAAAATTTGGATTTCAAATAAAATATAATTCAATTTATTCCATAAAGACAAATTTCCAACGGAACAGTTCAATGGTCAACTACAACAGATTATTTTCTTGTCAATGAGGATGACTTTTTATCAAAATGATTTGATTTTAGAGCAAAGAATTTAATTTAGAACTGCCGACGTTAAAATTCCAACCAAGATGATTAGTTTTCAACTAAGAAAGATGAATTTTTCACAAAATGGTAAAAACTTACAATCCAGAATGTTGATATTTCTACCAAAACGGATGAATTTCCGAAAAAAGGCAGCATTCCATCTAAAATAATTATATAAGAATTAGTTGGATTTCCAACCCGAAAATGTGAATGTTCAATCATGATAATTCATTTTCCTCCAAAACATATGAATTCATTCATGAGTAATTCAAATTTCCAGTTGAGAACATTACCATAAAATAACAAGTTTTCTGATAAATTTTTAATCATGATAAGTATAGTTGAATATGAATTTTCAATTGAGGACAATCCAAAAAATTCAATTTTTAATTGCAAAAGTAGAATTTTCTACCCAGATTATCAGTTTTCCACCAGTGAAGATTAATTTTAAACCAATTTTCAATGAAATCGCTACCGAAAATGATAAATGTGGAAAGGAAGGGACATTTTATCTAAAATATGAAGTTTTCAAGCCAGAAAGGCGAATTTGCTATAGAAAACTTGTATTTTCAAGCCGGAAATATGAATGCTCAACCTCAATAATTGATTTTTTCCTAAAAAATAAAGAATTTTCAACAAAAGATTTAAATTCTAACTAGGAGATATCACTTTTCAACCGAAATGAAATTATGATTCGAATTTTTATGTAAAAACATTAACTTCCATAAAAAAGAGGATTTTCTGAAAAAACTTGGCATGTCTTGCACTGTCTGACTATATATGCCGTATCTACTGCACATGCTAATTTTGATAAAAAATGTACGGCAAGTGAATAAGCTTTATTGATAATTTTTTTCATTCATATAAATTTTTCCATTGATTTGAGGGTAAATCAAATATTATTTATATACCTTTTTTCAAGTTTTTTTCTTCTTTTTTTATATAAATTACTCACTATAATCAAATCAGTGAGAAGTAGGTCACTGAATGAAATCAGTAATCTAATCACTGATTAATTGGTGAGAAAATCTTACTTAATAATTGAATGTGATTTGAAATAATGAATATTAATATTAATAAAAAAATTATTTTTCCACCAGAGAAAATTTGGATTTCAAATAAAATATAATTCAATTTATTCCAGAAAGACAAATTTCCAACGGAACAGTTCAATGGTCAACTACAACAAATAAAGGGTAAATCAAATATTATTTATATACCTTTTCTCAAGTTTTTTTCTTCTTTTTTTCTATAAACTACTCACTATAATTCAATCAGTGAGAAGTAGGTCAATGAATGAAATGAGTAATCTAATCAGTGATTAATCGATGAGAAAATCTTACTGATTTGGTTCAGTGACCCACTTCCCACAGAATAAAACTTAGGGAGCATTCTCTTGAATATTAGGGAAATTCAAGAACATAATTTTATAGAAATAAACCCTTTTTGGATAAATATAATAGATATGATCCCTTAGATAATAAAAATGGAGATTTTTTATTGTTTTGAAGAACCTTTTGGCCCAGAAAGGTGCCCAGGCGGAAACACGATGCAAATTGGAAAAAATATGCATGATTTTTACTTGTTTAATGCGTTTTTCGGATCAAACAAACAAAAATCCTACATAATTTTTTCACTGTGCCTAAATTTTCCGCCTGAGTGTCACAGGTTTGGAATGTTATTTATTTTTGAAAAATGGTGCAACCGAATATCATTAAAATCTTGAACTCATTGCTGTTAAGAATCTGATTGCTTTTTTATGACATCAAAATCGCTTTATTTATCACACACCAAATTTGAAAATAATTTTCACTGCTAATTTTGAATTTTAAATATGAACTTATCAAACGTTATATAACTTTCAAATTTAAAACGATAACACAGGTCTGCAAGGTTTCGTTGTACAAAAGTTAGAGGTCTTTTCTGAAGAAATTTTTTCCGTAGGATCTGAATACGAGCTCAGAATATGTACATGACGTCAGAATTTTGAGGTTATATACTCAGACAATGGGATTTTTCGCCGCTTTTGATGTTATGTACTGGGCACGTGAAATTTTTTCGGTTTTGTTTCAAACCGTCAACATTTAGCACTACTCTTCCTCTTCAAAATAAGCTATTAAATAGTCACCAGTGTTTTTTTTTTTTTTACAAAAATACAACCATTTTCAGTTTCGACATTCATCTGAACAACCGTATCAGCATTCACTTTGGCTTCTTGTAGCATACCATTTTGCACTCGTAAATTTCTCTTAGAAATTGGTACTTGTAGTTCTTGATGGTCTCTGAATAAGAGTTTAGACTCAGAAAATCGCCATCTTTATTGCCAAGATGGCGGATTCAAAATGGTGGATTGAAATTTACGAAATCAAAGAAAATTGCAAGATTGACATTTTGATCAACAAGACGGCCGATTCAGAACGGCGTACTGAAATTCAAGGATAAAAAAATTCCCATTCCGAGACCATCAAGACCTTCAGGTATAAATTCCTAAGAGAAATTCCCGAATGCAAAATGATATGCTCCAAAGAGTCAAAGTACCCTTTTTGAAGGGGAGGAGTAGTACTATGGAAAAAAATCTGCAACGCTGAGCGGGCACATTTTCATAGTGAGCTACGCGTGCGGGTCGCTTCGCTTGCAAGTTTGAGCGCGCCTAGAGCGCGCGTCATGCCGTCGTTCGGATATCACGCTCGGCTACTTCCGTGCTTGATTCAGTTCGCAGTGTAATAAATACACAGAGTTGGAAATATTGCAAAACTGGTGAAAACCTTTAGTTTTATGAAGAATATTGATTTTCCATATATTTTTTATGGAAATTTTCTGAAAATTAATTTCACCTACGGCCAATATTCACATCTCGCATAGTTTGACTAGCTAATTGAATTTTCCATTGTTCAAAAAGCGCTATCAAGATTAAAACAAAAAATATACGTCTTATTGAAAAATACTTTATATCAAACTTGTAGATCTCTTTCAGATGAACAATTTTTCCATTCAATACTTCTCATTGTCTCTTATTATTTATCTGGAAAATGGTATTTGTTTATTTTTGTAAGTGCGTCATCGTGATCAAAACGAAGACTTTTCGTCTTATCGAAAAACAGTCAACAGTAAATTGGTAGATTTTTTCAAGGTGTACAATTTCGGTTCTATTCAATTTTTTTCTACCTTGAACAATTTTGCTGAAAAATTAAAATTGTTCATTTTTGGTAACATTTTTCACGGTTTAAACCGAGGGGTACATAACTCTTGCAATCAGTGTACACGCGTTGTTGCAATCACCTTACAATCACTTGAAATCACCTTGCAATCACTTGCGATCACTCAAAATCACTTGCAATCACTCATAATTTTTTTTTCAAAAAATCGTGTTTTTTTGTTTAAACGATATTTTTCAATGATTAAAAAATTTTTTTCAAATTTTCATGACCACTATCGAAAAGAAGAGATCTCAAGCTTCGAAAATATGTATCTCTCAATTTTTTA
>WSXT02147010.1:0-24365 GCA_011762715.2 Neuroterus valhalla
CGTGAGTATGAGCTTTATAATTTGGAATTAAAGAAACCTTTTTCATTTTATGTTTTTCAGTTACGAATTCTTTTTTTGCATTTACAGTTTTTCTCAAGTTTTGCACAAATTTCACGAGTGATTTGGAATTTATGAAAACTAAATTTGACGACTTGAATACAATTTTTATAATCAAAATTCGAAAGATACAATTTTCATTTTCTGTGTTCAGCGAATGCGATAAAAAATCTGAATTTCAGTTCAATCATAAGTTCAGTGAGTCTGAAGTAATAACACGTTGTTTATTATGTGTTTTATATGTTTTTGTTCATTTCATACAACTTTTATTGTATTACCTGTCTTTTAATGTTTCCAAGTTTTTTTTTAGTGGAAAAAAATCAACTCCTGCCAAAATCAAAAGAAGAGAGTCATTTATTTCATACATGAAAAAAAAAATTTCCCTCTCTCCTATCAAATTATGAAAAAATTTATGGTGACCATTACTAAAACATATTTTTGGACAAAGAGAAAGCATAATGCTTTTTTCACAAGTTCATCAGAATTTGAAACATTTCTTTGCACAACTGGTAATAAATATTGAATAATATCAAAGAAAATCTCATCTTTTAATTTCGGTAACCATTTTTTATTTGATATTCATTTCTCTCGATTATTCCAACAGTCTGAAGAAAAATAACAGGAATATATGAATAATGTCAGATAAAATAAAATTTCTTTTCAACAGGTCGGAAATTCATAAGGACAAAAAATGTTGGGGGCGATGGTGTCTACTACTTTTCTTATTAAGTCGACATGCTGCAATACAAAGTGCAAATAATAGATGGCGCTAAAGTGGAAAAAAGTGTTTTCTCGCTTTCTGGCACAGAAAAAAAATGTTTATCGCAAAACTGCCAATTAGAAAGTTGTTTGTCTTAAGAAAACCTATAAAATTCATATGAAAATTTTTCTTATATGACTTACCGTTCACGAGTTATAGCGTGACAATCCTGTCACCGTAGATTTCCCATTGTTTCCCACAAGGGCAAAGTTAATGCGGGTACATAACAAATCATTAATTCAGACTGAATAAATAATTTTTTTGTAAGTAGGACTTTCAAATGATTCCTAATAATGATAAATTGTTATTATGAATTAATATTTATTATTATTAGTTTTATTCAAAACTATGCTGACTTCAGAATTAAACGTGATTGAAGAAGGTTTTTAAAATTTTATATCTAACGAGCTGTTCAAAAATGTGCTAATAATTTTCGAGCGTGCAACATGGAAAATACGTGTAAGTATGTATTATTCCATAGAATCTTGGCTTGGTGAAAAGAAAAAATGTTTCGTCCACTCAAAAAGTTTTGGTATGAATTGTGTAGGTATTTTTGAGGGGAACAAAACTTTCTCACCGACAGTTTTGCGATAAAAAATTTTTTCTGTGCCAAAAAGCGAGAGGACGCTTTGTTTGGTTCTTTAGCGCCATCTATTAATTGCACTTTTTATTGCAGCATGTCGACTTAATGAGAAAAGTTGTAGAAAACATTGCCGCCAACATTTTTTGTTCTTACAAATTTTTCCAAAAGCCTACCATTCCCGAGATGTATCAAATGCAAAAACTTTCTGAGTTTACTCAAAAACCTGAAAACCTGAACTATATCTTGAAAATAGAATACTTTAGGGACCACGGCTAAGTATCGGGTACAATGGGCGATATAGAAACCGGTTTGTGAGTCCTGCGACTTTATTATCAAATCTCATGTGGTACAAAACCATTTCTTTTATGCGCCTCTTTTTAACTACAGCGTAGTTTTTCGAAAGGTTCCTACACTTTTTTTAAATTCTGGTAAATCTTAAATATAAATACCAGAAAGAAGTTTGCTTTCCTTTCTAAATATTGTACAAAGTCTTCTCTTTTCAGATCCATAACATCTACATTATGAATATGGTTAGTATATTCCTTTGGTTCAAGTATTTCAAGAGAAACATTCTCTGTGAAAATCCAGTTTCAGAGCGGTTTTAGTAATACAGAAGACTTCCATTTAGCTGAACTCGGGTGGCCTCCTACCCCAACTGATGGTAGCAACCAATTAGAAGTCACCTCTAGAAACACCCATGCGGTGGGGGCCAAAGGTGGGAATTTCTCACGAGTTCAGCTAAACAAATGTTTACGTCGCGTAGCGGTTCAACTAAATGGAAGTCTTCTGTATCTAGATTTGATATTCGATTTCAAGTTCTCACTTCCGTTTACTCAAGCTTCGCTGACAAGACTCGCTCGCTTTGTGTCTTAAAAGGTTTCGAAGATTTTGAAAAGTTGTTCCACAAACGTCACATCCGTGAATTCTGCCACAATCATTTCTTATATGAGCATTCAATGTATATTTGTGGGAGTAACCGGCTCCACAAAAATTGCAAGTGTAGGACTTGGAGTTTCCGAATTTTTCAGAGAGAGGATTCCAGTAACAATATTTTTTTTGATGAATTTCTAAACGTCCTCTCCGTTCAAAAGTTTTTCCACAGTGATCACACTTGTCCACTAAATAAGACTGATCAGCCGCAAACTGATGTATCCTCAGAATTGGCAGATTTTGACAAAGCGCATTGCCCTCTGAAACAAAATAAATTCATTTTTTATTAGTAATAGTCATAAATTCTGAAATATAAATTGATACAGAAATCGGATTCTAAAAATGTGAAGAAAGGATTATTAGAGAATAAGAAATACCACCAAGGAGAAAATAATATATCGATTCCCTCTTCTTTTTTTACATCTGTATATAATGTATTTATTTTGTCATACAAGCTCTTGAATTAATATGTCTCCTTAAACCAAAGCTCTGTAAAAATGTTTTTCCACAGTGCTCGCATTTATGAATTCTTCCGCAATCGTGACGAGTATGAAACGCAAGACTATATTTATGGGAATAACTTGCACCACAAATGGTGCAAGTAAAAGATTTAAGTTTTCCATATTTGTCAGACTGTGGATTCCAGTAACAATATTTCCTCCGATGGGACTCCATAGATCCTTTCCGTCTGAAAATCTTTCCGCAGTAATTACAGATTTCGGTTCCATTCTCCCCAAAAGTGAAATTCATATTATCTGAAACAAAATAAATTGACAATAATCAGTAATTTTTATTTATGATACACTTACAATTAAGGTGCATCAAAAGCACAAATAATCTAGAGAAAGGGAAAATTACTGGAGAAAAATTTATGTGTTGCACTTTTTGAAAGATTTGATAATAATAATTAATTCAGAGAAGATTAGAAGCAACAAACGAAACAATTTTTATTTTGAAGCCTGACTGTTTGCCCAATGTCTCCTGAAACTGCAGTTATGGGCAAAAACTGTTCCATACTCTCCACAAACAAGGAGGGACAAATTAATGTTTCCATACTCACGGATATCTGAAATTACCTCACCCACTGACATCGCCTCTAACTGAACGCCCCTAGTGTCTCTTCTGAACACGCCCACTGAACCCACCCCGTTCCAACACGCCCTTTGAACCCGCCTCGTTTCAAAACGCTCATTGAACCCGCCCCGTTTTATTACGCCCATTGAACCCGCCCCGTTCCAACACGCTCATTAAGTCCACCCCGTTTCAAAACGCCCATTGAATCCGCCCCGTTTCAACACGCCCAACTCACAGAATACACCCTTAACAATAGCCCCTCCTACTTTTATTTATCATTCATCTGAAGATTAATCCTATAAACAATGAAAATAACAAGAAAATAAAAACAAGTGATAATCATTCACAGCTGCGCCCATTAGTAAAGCCCAATAATAACCCCCACTACATATTTATAATAGGGACACAAAAGGTTGAATTTTTGTTTGGAACCGCCCCCTTAATCGCTTAAGGCGTTACGTATTTTTGGAACGGTCTCTAAGTAACATCTCAAGCTTTGTTCTGAATACGCCCAATAGGAACGCCTCCTAGAAAGAACCCCTAGTAACAAAAGGATATGTTTCAAGTAATTAGAATCATCTTCTTTTCTTTGTATCCTTTATTAATTCTTTTACATTACACTTTTCGAACTACAAGATGAAAATCATACATTTATAAAATGATTCAGAAGAAGTATAGGAAAATCATTAATTCCAATATTAAATAATAAAAATATTAGATAAGTTATAATTAAATTTTTTAAGAGAAACGTATGAAGGTCGGATTGACAGAACTACTTAAGTAGCATGAAAAGAAAAACTCGGAAGAGTAAAAAAATTTGTTTTCAACAATATAATTCCAAATAATAATAATAATATGAGAATTTTTGAGACTTTATCTATTATTGTTACGAAAAAATGTTGAGACCATAGTCGTATCTCGAAAATTTTGTATGACTTTTATTTGAATGTTCAGTGAATAAAACAACTTTACGTTAAGTGGTACTTAAATCGTTCTGCAGTGGTAACCTTCATATTCCATCTCCTAATTAATTGTTTGTACTCGAAAATTGATGAACCGTCTTCCCTTTCAAATATCATGAAAAATAGAGGAAGAAAACACATTTCATCAAAACGAAATAATCTTACAGAAAACGATCAGTCTATTAAGTATCAATAAATCAATATCGAAATTACAATATTATAGCCTACTAGGAGGCGAACACTCACATCAGGGTGGCTGAAATACATTAATGATTAATTTTTTCAAATTAATTCACAACGCCTCCAAGTTCTGCACAGTCTTCAACAAATGAACATGTATTTGTTTTAATTCATTAACTTTAAGACAATCCACTAACACTCTGAAGTATGCCATAAGGCAAACGAAAGACAACATTATTTTTGTGAAGTTTATTTAGAAGTAACATTTAAATTAAGTATGACGAATACTTTTGGTATCTGATGAAAAACTCATCGAACAATACGAATCTCTCTTCTGATCAATCTTCAATTTCAAGTGAAATAAGCTAGCAACAATAAAATTTCAACTAATACAAGTTATCTTACCAATCACAAACCACGCGAAAACGATCGAAATGTTGCAGGACAAGAGGTCAAAAAAGCTCAAGCAATATATGGTGATTTTTTGGCCCATGTAAAAATTTTCTTAAATTTACAAAATTCCAATTTCAGAATCCACACACACAATATATATAACTGAAATTAAGATGGCTGACTACTGTTGGCCAAATACGGCTCTTACTTACTATAAGAATCCACTACTCAAAAAAAAAGTTTGGTTTTTTGCCTGCTCTACTCTTGGGTACAGAAGACTTCCGTTTGGCTGAACTCTCGTTTAGATGAACTTCCATTTACCTGAACTCTTCCACGCTCGTTCAGCTGAACTCGACCAGTCTACTCTACCCCCAGAAGAAAGCAACTGATGGTGGTAACCAATTAGAAGTCACCTCTAGAAATATCCATACGGAGGGGGAAAGTTGTGTGAATTTCACCCGAGTTCAGCTCAACGAATGTTTACGTCACGTAGCAGTTCAGCTAAATGGAAGTCTTGTGTGCTGTGTAATCGTCAAAGGAGACAAAAATTGAAAATAAATAGTCAGATAACAAAAGCATTGCCTTTCTCTCTAATAATTATGTTTTTTTTTGTGCTACCTTAGTCTACTAAATCGGATTCAATGCAAACTTCATAGCCAGGATGCTTTCTGCGTACATGATCGTAGGCATTGGACGTTTTTCTAAATCTTTTTTTACAATACGGACATTTGAAACGAGGAGGTTGGTTGCACTCAAACCTCAAATGCCTGGTTAAACTTCCTTTTTGTTGAAAAGCACTGGGGCATCTTGGACAAGGAAATTTTTTCGAATGCTCAACAGCCAGAGGATCCATTTGTGACATCGTGAAAGACTCGTGGATATTATTTATGATCTCTTGAATGCCAGATACAAATTGAGCGCCAATACCTGTGGAAAAAGAAAAAATTTTAGTCAGAACGTTTCGAAAACATTTGAAAGGAAAACATGAACTAAGCAAGCCTTTTTTACGAAATTTTCCTCTATGGGTTCTAGTTACTATACCAAAATATTCATCATACCGTTAAGCCAATTTCTATGGATAAAATACGTGCAAAATTCAGGATATAAATTATTATTTTGTCGATATAATATTGGGTTTCTCGTCAGTAATTCATAACTCAACACCAAAAAATGCATCTGGTTGTAGAGTAAGTATATTGACTTTATCGTGTTTACATCCTTTATTCGTGTTCTTCGAATTTCTTTTAAATCATTTAGAAATAAATGATGCATACATATGTATAATACAAGTAAACAAATTGCATGTAAATCTGAAATTTTTATATAAAATTATTAGTAGATGTTTAGTTTTTGATCAGAAAGTAAGCAATTACGTTGATGGTATGTTTTTCATCTACTAATCAGTGTGTTTATTCAAAAAAGCTTAAGGAAAGGCTAAATTCCTTGTAAAATCTACCATAGCCTTATTAAATCGACAAATAATTGTTAATAATAGTCAAATAATATTATTCTCCTCCGTTTTTCAAATTTGGTGTTACTGCTTCCATCTTGGTTTCCTTGTATTCTCTTCGGTTCTCTTCGTACCATCTTCGAATATCTCCGTAGTATCTTCGGTTATCTTCGTACCACATTCGATTATCTCCGTGTCACCTTCGATTATCTTCGTATCATCTTCGTTCATTATCGTGTTATCTCGATTTGAACTCACAAGTTAATGTTTAACCTCAATTGACGCAATTACCGTCTTTCTCCTAGAACAGTGTTTGACATGGTGCGATGTCCCACCAAAAATTATTTACAACGATGTTAACTCTGCGCATTGAGAATGACCTCTTCGTTCCATTCATAACAATTCAGATTTTTAACTACTTATCACTTCAACAAACTGTGGTTTTCTGTGAACCTAAACTATAACTGTCGCTTCGGTCAGTTTATAGGTAATGTTTTATGTTTACGAGTGTCGAGGAGCGAAATCCCGTTTTTTAAATAAACACACTGATCAGTGGATCAAAAACATACCATCAACTTAATTATATAAGATTATAAATGATTATATCAATATAAAATGGTTGAAAATCAAAGAAATAATGGAATTGTGCAGAATGACTGTTCAAAGATATTACCGGTTTCGTACATATCTGTAGTTGAAAAATCTTCAGTAAAAAGAAAACATTTTTAGCTAAGGCTTGGGACGGAGAACGTTCCCTCTATTCGATGGAGCTTCAATATCGATAATATAAACTTCTTCATTTCGATGCTTCTTTCGAACATGGTCGTAGGCGTCAGAAGTTTTCTTACTTCTAAATAAACAACAATACGGACACGTAAATCTTGGGGGTTTTTGACACTCGTATTTAAGATGCCTCGTTAAACTTCCTTTTTGTCGAAAAACGCTGGTGCATTTTGGGCAAGGAAATCTCATCGAAGAGGCGGTAGTGGCCAAATCAGTACTGGCTGTTGGATAAATTGCTGGTGGCATCATAAAGAATTGCTGGTCATCAACAAAATTGGCTCCATCATCGAAAATAAATGTTGCCTCCATAACTGCGAAAAAGAAGTCAGTATATTAGTGATAATATGTATCAAAAGGAAGCAGGGGTTCCTAATGCTTTGAGAACCAAAAATATATACCGTACGTAGGATTTGGTTTTGACTTTTGATCTGAAACAAACTGAATTATTACGTATATAAATATCATGTAATAAAATGTGCATTTTGTGATAGAAAATGTGAGCAATATTATAATGAGAGCAACAAGTAATTCTTCAATTTATTTATTTCAATCCACTTCTAAATTACAATTACAATACAGTTGGAGATTATTATAGTCATAGATACATGTTACAGAATTTCAAAATTAGTAAAGAACTCAAACTAACAAACAGGTTCAAATTTATGGATTACAGAAAAATCAGTTGATATTATGCTAAATAGAAAATGCTAATATTTTATATGAATTTTAGATGAACATAGAAAATGATTCTGTATTAAAGAAATGCATGGTGAGCTATATGAACATGAAATATCTGTCATTACTTGATCATAATGGACACTAGGGTAGTCGAACAAAATTTTTTTTTTCGAATTTTTATGCAAAACGGCCGGCAATTTGTTCCAATCCACAAAAAAAATAAACTCTTTTTGGAAAAGAAAATATTTAGAGGTGGCACAAGCCCCATAAAGTTTAACACGTATTTCCCAAAAGAAAAAAAACGTTTTAGTACATTTTATCCAGAATTCTCAATATTAGGTGAATCGAGTATGAAATTCACAATTTTTCTACACAATTAGTGACAGAATGCGAATGAACTATTACCTTTCAAATATCACTCCCATAGGTCTGTTTTATAGGGTCCCCAAAAACCCCCATTATTATTGTTTTCAGCAACTTTCTCTTGGAAAGGTTTAGAAAGTCATGGTTTTTTCTGAATTTTTCAACTTGTTTACAACCTTATAGTTGAAGTTAAGTATTAATCAATAATGTTAAAAAAAAATTATTGTTTGAACAATTGGTTATCAATTATAAGAATATTCTCTTAGAATAATGCTACAAAGTTGCGGTTTTTCCAGAAATTTTCAACTTTTTGTCCACTTTTCACTTGAAGTAAGTGAATATTTAATTAAATTAAGCAAAAATGATTGTTTTATCGAATGTAAATGTTAGTAACTATCTTCTTCTAGATCGCTACTACATAGTTGGGGTTTTTCCTAAAATGTATCTGTATTTATTCAAGTAAAGTCCCTAGGGTTAATTAGCCCTAAGAAAAATGTATTTTTTTTTTAATTAGATTGAAGTAATAATTCATGCTAAAAAATCATTGTTTAAACAATTTAATATCATTGCTACTAATATTTTCTTTGCTTAATGATAGAAACTTGCAACTTTTTCTGAAATTTTTAACTTTTTGCCCACTTTTCATTTGAAGTGAATCAAAATTTAATTTAATACAAAGAAAACAATTGTTTAAACAAATTATTATTGTTTATGACTTCCTTCTCTTAGATGAGTGCTAAAAAGTTGAAGTTTTTTCTAAACTCTTAAGCTTTTGTCCACTCTTCACTTGGTGAGGTAATAATTAATGCGAGTTAACAAAAATGCTTATTCAATATTTATTATTGTTTATAAACATTTTTTCTTAGACAGGTGTGCAGAGTTTAACATTTAAGAAAAAACCACAACTTTATAACTTTGCACTGAATGGAATTTGTATGGAATCCAATTAGATTGAATTAATTTAATTGTTGGTGAAATAAGATTGTTTTTATTTGAAATAAGGCTTTTTTCTATATCAACCTTTATATTTTCGTTTGAAAATTTATATTTTTAGATCAAAAATAAAATTCTTGCGTTGAAGATCCATAATTTTAGTAGAAAATTCGAAATTCAAATTTTACTAGTGAATTCAAATTTTGTGTTCTAATCAATTTTTTTTGGACATTGGGAAAAGAACAAAAATAATTCACTTAAGACAATGAAATACTATTAAAAATATGATTCTCTCTGAAATTTATTAACTATTTTTCCACATATAAGAAGGTGAAGCAAAGTTAAACATTTCAAAAAAGCCGCAACTTTTTAGCACTAATCTAAGAGAAGATAACCATGAACAATAATAATTTGTGTAAACAATCATTTTTGTTTAATTAAATTAAGTATTAACACACTTCAAGTGAAAAGTGGGTAGGAAGGTAAAAATTTCGGAAAAAACCGCAACTTATCTAAGAGATTATTATTATTATTATTATTTTATTATTCAATATTTTTCTAACATGAATTATTTATTACATTAATCTAATTGAAAGTGCTAAAAGTAAAAAATTTCACGAAGAAAGCGCAACTATGTAGTTGCTATCGTGGAGAAGAAAGCTATAAACATTTACATATTGTTTAAACAATTATTTTTGCTGAATTAAATTGAATAATTACTTACTTCAAGTGAAAAGTGAACAAAAAGTTGAAAATCTCAGAAAAATCGCAACTTTGCAGCATTATTCTGAAAGAACATTCTTATAATTATGAAAAATTGTTCAAACAATTATTTCCGTTAACTTTAATCAATTATTACTCCCTTTCAACTCAAACGTAGAAAATAAGTTGAAGAATTCAGGAAAACCCTTGACTTAAAAATCCTTTTCTAAAAGAAAGTTGCTAAAACTCGAAAAACCTATTTTTTCATTCGTGGGGGTTTTTTGGGACCCTATAAAACAGACTTATGGGGCTGATATTTGAAAAGTAGTATTTTTTTCTTATTTTGTCACCAATTGTAAAGAGAAATGTTGAATTTCGAACTCGATTCACCTAATATTGGGAATTCTGAATTTAATTTTACCAAAGCGTCTTCTTCCTTACGGGAAATACATGGCGCTTGCGCCACCTCTTAATATATTTTATTTTCAACAAAAAAAAATTAATTTATTCTCTTGTGGATCCGAACTAATTTCCGGGCGTTTTTCATAACGATTCGAAAAAAATTTTTTGTAATGCATTTTTGGACCACCCTAATACACTCATCCAAATATAGTATTTAAAAGCAGAATTTTCATCCAATAATGCATAAGCTACAAGTGCTTAGAATCTAATAAAATGGCTGGAGAAATGCATGCAAATTCTCTATTCTATACAAAAATTAATAAGCATCAATTAGATTTGTCATTATGAATCACAAACGTCTCCCTTCCTTCCATCGTCTTCTACATCTGCAATATTGTATGATACACCCTGATAAGAATATTGTTTGAAAGCTTCATGAAAATGAAGTCACAAGCATATGAAAATTGGAGAAAATGATAAAATTTACAATTATGGGCGAAGAATGTGTCCTTTTTTGGTATCACCTTTTATGTCAACAATATAAACACTATGCGCAGAGTGTTTCTTCCGAACATGTTCATAAGCATGCGATGTCTTCTTATATGTTTGAGAACAAAATGGGCATTTGAAACGAGGAGGTTGGTTGCATTCATATTTTTGGTGTCTGGTTAAACTTCCTTTTTGTTGAAAAGAACTGGTGCAATTCGGACAAGGAAATCTTTTTGAAGGGCCATTGTAGATGCTTGTTTCGCCAAAGGGATCATTGTCGACGACGGTATCGTTATGAAGTGTGGAATCCTCTTGTTGCATTATTAGATATTCTTCTCTCATAGTAGAGTAAACCCCATCGCCAAAAAGAATTTCAATTCCACCTGGAAGACAAAATTGTTTATATTAGTGATAATTCGTGAATACGATTCGATCAACGGGAAGGAAAGCGGCACAACACATTTCGGGATGCAACATTACAATCTATATTTTCGGAAGAATTAAAGCAGGGGTGTCCAACGCGTGAGCAAAGGTGTAAATAACTGTCACTCGTTGATCCCTTCTCTTACAACCTTGAATGCGTTCATGCGGTGAGCGCGATGTGAAAAGGGGAAACGAGAAGAGAGTTCGCGAAGGAGCACTCGGGGAAGGGGAAGAAAGGAGAAGCGCGCCAGCGTTGCGTTGGACACTCCTGAATTAAAGGAAGTAATAATTCTAACATCAATAATTTTTCCGTTTTCTTGCCTACCTTGAACAAAAATATTATCTGCTATGTTTGTATCAGTGAAACAAAAATTGTCTGATTGTCAGTCGACAAACTTGAATTTATTGTAGGCACTCAAATATACATTGTTCACAAAATATTACAATATCTCATACGCAACGTCGTTAATTAACACAGATTTGTTAGACCCGAATCTAAATTAGGAAAATTCCATTAAACTAACCTACGAAAGTGAAACTCTAGGATTGAGTATAATTGAAATTAAGATTAGAAAGTAAGAATATCTATAGACAAACCATGCAAATAAAAATTAGGAAAAAAATCAATAGCTATATACGTGTATGAAGTGATGAGAATAACCAGTCAGGTCGATTTCAAGTTCTTATCAATAACAATAAAAAAATTCAAATCCAAAAATGATGGACAGTAAGCTAATAATTTTAACATAGTGTCGTCAAATCATGAGAAATATTTTTTTGCATATAAAAAATATATCTTTCCTGGAAAATAATGCTGTATTTTGTAATAATGATGTATCAATATGAAATTCTGCTTTTTTACATTCCCATCATTTATGATTGAGAAAGTATTAGAATTGTCTGAAATTTCACATCTTGAATTTTCAACGGATCCCCACGTTTCTACACCATCTGAAGCTGGAAAAAGGGTTTTGGCAATGGTAACTGTCTATTGGTCCATATATCCGTCCGTCCTAAACAGAAAAACTTCCAAAAAATGAAAAAATCGAAACGAGCTTTTGCGCGCTTGTTAAGGATTCGAAAATGGAAGATGAGTTCGTTAAACAGCCTTCGTTGACCATCAGTTCTGATTTAACTCATCGGAAATGTAATAAAGGATTAAAAATCACCTATTTGACGCCAAAAAACGTAAGATATGAAAAAACGTGAAGCAGATAAATTTAAGCTTCTCTTCAGACCTACAAATTGTCCCTTAACAATTTTTTGGTAAGATTTGTGGTTTTGGTGTCAACCATCGAAACTCCCATGACCACAAGAAATTCAATTTTGAACCTAACAAAGTTGAGCATGCAAAAAATATGTAAATGAGAAATTAAAGCTTTCGAAAGACATACATGTCCGTTAACCAACATTTGATAGGATTGGTGTTTATGGTTTCAACCGTCAAAAATTTGATGGGAAACAAAAAATTCCGTCGGAAATCGAGTGCGAAGCGCGAGTATCACGATGAGGACGTGTACCTCAGAGTCCACACAGCTTCAAGAAACGTTATCTTCGCTAATGCAGATGACTTCCGTTTAGCTGAACCGCTGCGCGACGTGAACATTCGTTCAGCTGAACTCGGGAGAAATTCCCACCACTGTCCTCCTCCGCATGGGTGTTTCTAGAGGTGACTCCTAATTGGTTGCTACCGTCAGTTGCTTTCTTCTGGGGGTAGAGGAGGCCGCTCGAGTTCAGCTAAACGAGCGTGGAAGAATGTAAGTTCAGCTAAACGAGAGTTCAGCTAAACGGAAGTCTTCTGTACTTAATAACGTAGCAAATTCGAAATATAAAGATTTGAAGATGCATAGTTGAGCTCGAATCTGGATGGGATGGTTTTGCTGAATTAACTTTCGAGTCTACATAATTAATAACATAAACAAAGAAGAGAGCGATTCAAGGGCGAGGTATAAATATGGAAGCGCGAAGCGCGAGAACTGGACAGATTTTCTGATATATTCACAGGAAAAGAAGAAGTCGAATCGATTCAGGGTGGCGATTTGGCAGACGATTTAAAATTTCCGGTCGTTTCTCGGTTCTTTACGGTCGAGATTTTCAATATTCACGGTTTACTCGAAGTAAAATATTTACATTTGTCGAAGAATGCAAAAAAAATTTGTTTATTCATGACGTTTATTCTAAACATCCTTCAACACAATAGATCGATCATTGCATAATAAATTAATTTTTACAAGAATACTCAAATTTCTAACAAAAAATATTATTTTTTTCTGCAAAAATTCAAACATTTAAACTTACAATTTGAGAGAAATAAATTCACAATAACAAGAAAACGGATTTCCAACAAAATAATTCGATTTTTGATCAAGAAGATGAATTTTCGAACAGAAAGGTAAATTTTTAACTGGAGCACTTCAATTTTCAACCATGGAGGTAAATGTTCAAACAAGAAGATTGGTTTTTAAATAGAACGAATAATTTCTCGGAACAAAATACAATGTTTCAACAAAAAAGTCAAAATTCGAACCCAAAACATTATTATTTCCTACCAAAAATGACACAGTAACATTTTAAGTTTGAAGAATCAATTCCGAACAAAGCATGAGAACTTTATACTGAAACAAGGAATCTTCAACTGAACGAGTTAAATTTTCAAACAGATAAATAAAGTTTTACTGAAAAAGATAAATTGTCGACGAGAATTCGGATAATCAAATATTAAACTAGAAAGAGGGATGTTTAACTAAACAAATGAACTTTTAACCAGAATGATGAAGTAGAAGTAGAAGTATTTTAAGCAAAAATATGAATTTTTAACGATAAATATTAATTTTCTACAAACATGGCAAATTTTCAGTGAAGTAAAGAAATGCAACTTTACCAAAAATTTCAAACAAGTAGTCGATCCCTAAACTAAAAAAGGATGAATTTGCAATGAACAATGTGAACAAGTTTTCTATCATAATTCAGAATTATTTCTTCTTCGGAATACTACTTCTACCCTAAAGATGGCTCGAAGTACTTTCTTTATCTAAATTAGGAAGAAAGGACTTTGAAATTGTGACAAATTTTGGATTAGAGGGATGATATTTAAAAATGTCTCTCTTCTGAATCTGAATTATAACTAGTTCGAAAAGTTAACGTTTCATGTGAAAAATGCCCTGTTCCAAGTGGGATTCGACGGCCGCTAACAATAAGGTTTTATCTCAGCGGTTGAAGCAACAAGGTTCTATTCTTATCAAAATTCAAAAAGGTACTATCTCGTCGGCCAATTCAAAGAGGCTCTATCTTGGCGGCCAATGCAAAAAGGTTCTATCTCAGCGTCCGATGCAAAAAGGTTCTATCTCAGCGTTCCGTGCAATAAGGTTCTATTATTCTATCTTTCCGACGTCTCAGATAGAATCTTGTTACACGGAGCGCTGAGATAGAACCTTTTGCATTGGCCGCCGAGATAGTACCTTTTTGAATTCTGATAAAGATAAAATCTTGCTGCTTTGATCGCCGAGATAGAACCTTATCGTTATCAGCCGTCGAATCATACTTCTTCTCTAAAAATCCCTACAATTCCCTACAAAAATCTCACAGAGCAACAAATTTACAAAACGTTTTTCTTATAATTACATTCATAGTTACATTCTTCAAATCAAATGATAAGATCTCTTCTTAAATCATAAAAAAAAGCGGTGATTTCTGGTTTTTTTTGTAGAATTTTTAATAGTCTAGGTTGAGTCAAGTAAATTCCCGGGTTTTAAATTAAATTCCCGGTCATTCCTCGGCTTTACCCTGGTCAATAAAATTCCCGGTCCTTCCCCGGCTTTTCCCCGGTCAATAAAATTCCCGGTCATTTCCCGGTTTCCCGGTCAAGTCGCCAGCCTGCGGATCATCCTAAAATTATTTAGACATCTGATTACAGACAAGTGAAATATTTTCTCAATCCAGTATGAATAGAATAATAGGAGAAAAGATCTTCAATTGTTTGGCTCAAATTTAAAATTTGAATTTCTCTTCAATTTTAACTCTTCTCTAATGAGTCTTTGCTTTGCGAATCGAAACCATTCAGATCCGATATTTTCGAATTCAGCCTCCGTTATGCCTGATAAACTGCCACAGAAGGTATCTGCAAATGAAAAAACATATTTTTAACAAAATATGAAAAAAGTTTCCTGTGAAATGAGTTTTTCCAATAATTCTTGTAAAATTACTCTTTATCGTTTTCACAAAGTTCAAATCGGAGACTTTGAAGTTATTTTTCCGGCCCATCCAAGAACACTGCTTCGCACACGAGTTAGTGAAGAGTTTCTTCAAAGCATTATGAATGTTCTCTTTCACTGAACGACCACCAATCCGAATCAGCATTTCTCTCTGTAAATATACATACACAATTTCCTAATGAAATATTTGTTTTTCGCCTTGCAAATTGTTCTAACAAAATGTCTGAATCGACTTGAATACATAAAAAATATGGTGAAACAGTTTCATAGAATTTTTAATGTTGGTACTTTTTATACAGAAACATTCTTTCATGCAATTTTAGAGATTACTTGATTTCCACCATTATCGCATGAAAGAAATAATTTTCTGAACCTTTAGTTCAGCTCCTCATTTCAGACATGAGTTCCGTCAAATGTGGAATTTTGAAAAGAAA
Source organism: Neuroterus valhalla (assembly GCA_011762715.2). Classification (NCBI taxonomy): domain Eukaryota; kingdom Metazoa; phylum Arthropoda; class Insecta; order Hymenoptera; family Cynipidae; genus Neuroterus; species Neuroterus valhalla. The sequence continues at coordinate 15,808 of WSXT02147010.1, forward strand.
CCTGGTTATTTCTCTTTGAATGCCTATATCAATTTTATGGAAACTTTTGTTCTTGATTTCTTCCCAACTAAAGATGCTGAATCAGATAGACCCAAAAGGTTTTATTCATTAGAAAAAAAGCATGTTTACACCCTTAGATGAAAGGATCGCGACCCTATTTTTCGTATTCGTTTACCAAAATCAATCAGGCCAATAAAACATTTTCCGAAATATATTAGTATTATAATGACCAGTTAGTTGCGGAGAATGGCTTTGAGAAATATGTCTCTTTTCGAAATCCAATTATTCAACTCAAGCACTTTAGCCAAAAATGGTGATATCAATGATACTAAAATATTTGAAAATACTTCTCATGAAAATGAGAAAAATGAAGAGGACCACATTTTGGAATGTAGCAGGGATGAAAAAGAAGGATGAGGACTTTTGGAGGATTGTGCAAGGATGTGATGTGGTGGAGCTGGTATAAAAGTGGGTGGAGGGCAAGCAATGGAGTAAAATTGAATAGACGCTACCAAGGAGATTCAGGTGGAGGCACTAAGAGGCGATAAGATTATAGAAAAAAGGTAGGGCTAGAGGGGGAATCATAACAGGGATTGGGGAGGGTTTCGAAGAAGGAATGCGCGGTGGTGGCGAGGGTCAAGGGGTGCAAAATGCGATCCCTAAAGATAGGAGGAAAGACGTGCAAGTTTGTAACTGTGTACAATAGGGATGGAATGGAAAGTATCAAAGAAAGGGTGGATGTTATAGGCGAGAGAGAGGAGGGAATGGTGGTATCAGGAGGGGATTCTAATGCGAGAATGGGGAGGTAAGGGGGTCTCTACAGGGATAGGGAAAGTTCGGAAAGGAGATCGAAGGACACGTGTATAAATAAGGGGGGGGGGGGAGAATTGTGGGGGATTGGAGGGTGGGGGGGGGGGGGGGGGTCGCAAACGCTACGGGAGGGGGGGGGGGGGGGGGGGGGGGGGGGGGGCGCGAGGGGGGGGGGGGGGGCAGGGAGAGGGGGGAAGGGCAAGAGGGGGGGGGGGGGGGGGGGGGGGGGAGAATTTTGAGAGACTGGATGGTGGATAGAGGGTGGGCGGTCGCTAACGCTACGATAGCAGGGGAGGAAGAAGGAGAGTACACGTATGTTAGTAAGGTGGGAGCATCGGTAATAGACTGTGTGGTCATAAATATGCCTGGATGGGAAGAGACGGAGGGATTCACAATAGAAGGGGGGATAGAATCAGACCATCAGCCTCTTATCTTGTGAGTAAGAGGGGAGGGCTGTGGAAGGCAGGGAGAAGAAGTTCCAATTGGTGAGAGGGAGATATGGACGGGGAAGGCGATAGCAGGAGCAGCTAGGAGAGTCAGTGGAAGAGATATGGGAGGATCTAAAAGTGAAGGTGACAGGGTGTGTGCGAGAGAAAAGATTTAGAAAGGAGAAGCAGGGAATGGTCAAACCGTGGTGGTATAGGGAATGTAAATACGTGAAGGGTGAAAAGGAAGTACAAGAAGTGGAATAATGGAACAGCGAAGAGAGAAGAGTACGTAGAGATAAGGAAGGAGTTTAGATTGAGGAGTGTTGAGACTGGGGAAAAGTGTGGAAGATTATAAATAGGTTTAGAAAGCGCAGAGAGGAAGTTTTTCAAAGACTCATTTCAGGGCTCTGACAAACGAAAGATAGATGAAGGAAGTAGAAGAACAAGAGAGGAGGAAGGGTGATGAGGAGATATAGTTGCGAAGGTGAAAATTAAGAAGGTCGAAGGCAGCAGGCTTGGACAGGGTGCAGAACGCAGCGTGGATTTCTAGCACACCAGCTGTAAAAGACAGGATAAAAGAGGTAGTTAAGAAGATATGGAGGGGTGAGGGATTTCCAGGAGAGTAGCGGGAGGAGCTTATAGTGCCACTGTATGAGAAGGGGGGTAGGGAAAGGCAGAAAAATTATAGAGGAATAACATTGATGAACACGGCTTACAAAGTGTAGGCAATGGTATTAGCGCAGAGGCTACGGAGGAATGTCGAAAGGAAAAGCATATCGCCGGAGACGTAGGCGAGATTCGAAGCAGGTAGGATCACTATAGACAATATTTATATTTTGCAGCACGTGGTGGATAAAGGAATAGTGAAGAAGGGGTCCAAAGTGTACGCGTTTTTTGTAGATCTAATAGGTACTTTCCCATCGGTGGATCGCGGGAGGTTATGGGAGACGATGTAGGAGAGGGGAGTAGAGAAAGGTCTGATCGAAAAGGTAAGAGGTGTATAAAGAGACGAAAGATAGGGTGAGAGGAGGGGACACGATTTCAGAGGGTTTCTGGATGGATAGGGGGTTGAGGCAAGGATGATCGCTCAGACCAACGCTTTTCGAGATCATAATCGCTGACATAGAGAGGAAGCTAGAGGAAGGAGTAGTTGGGGGGATTAGGGTAGGAGGGGTTGGGATTTGGTCACTTGCGTATGCAGATGACATAGTGTTGCTAGCAAAAAGTGAGGAAGCATTGAGAGAGATGATGAAGAGGTTGAGAAGGTATCTGCATAGGAGACGGTTAGAGTTAAATGCAGAGAAGTCCAAGGTTTTGGTGTTCAGGAGAGGAGGTGGAAGAGATAAGAGAGGGGATCGGAAATGGAAAGAGACGTTAGTGCAGGAGGTGAAAGAGTTTGTGTACCTGTGGTTCCTATTTCGAGGGAAAAGAGGAGTGAATGGGCAAATAAAGGAGAGGGTAAGGAGGGCAAATGTTGTGATTAGGCAAGTCTGGGTATTGGTAAAGAGATTGCTTGCAGATGACTTTGAAAGAAGAATGAAGCTGTTTGACTCCCTGGTTACGAGCGTGCTACTGTATGGGGTAGAGGTGTGGAGGTGGAAGGAAAGCGAGGGGGAAAACAGGGTTTAGAAAAGGTGTATCAGATGGGCACTGAGGTTGGATAGAAGTACACCTAGTTGTATTGTGAGAAGGGAGACAGGGAGAACGAGTTTGGGGATTTTGACAGGTAGCCGGTCGTGTAAGTATAAGGAGAAATTCATGGAAGAAGGGGGAAGTAGGCTGGTGAGGGAGTGTTGGTGGGAGAAGGAGAACAGAAGAGGACAGGGAAAGATGGAGGATAAGAGAGATATCTTCAAAAAATTGTCTGCATGAGGATGAAGTGAGAAGAAGTCACGAGGGGGAAGAAAGGTGTATGAGATGGTTAAGAGGAACGGCATGGAGAGAGAGAAGGCAGAAAGAGAGAAGATAAGAGAGAGATGTGAGGTAAAAAAATTTGTAGAACATGGTGGTGTAAGCAAGTCAATTTTTCAAGGCCAGTAAGCTGAAGAAAAAACGTTTATCTATCTCTAAATGAATGCTTCGCAAGAAATTTATCAAAGTTTCCAAAAATATCAATAACATTTGAAATAATTTCTGTTTGAATACCTTCTTCCAAATTCAAAATACCTTCCACGCAATCATAGAGATAAGAAGTTACCATCATATGTCAAATTTTGATCAGAGTATTCAATTTTCAAAATTATCTTCCACTTACGAATTGTCTATTCGCTTCTGGGTCAGTTGCAATCAACATTTCAAAATGGTTAATATTTTCCACATCGTTGATTGGAAGAAAGTGATCGAGGAGCGAATAATTATTATCATCTGGCACTTTTGGCTGTATTATAGGCATTGATGGCATTGGTTGCACTGGCTGCATTTGATGTATTGGTTGTATTGGCTGTAATGGATGTATTTTTTGCGCTGGTTCTACTCTTTCTGGAATACCCAATGTATTTCCAATATGTCGGACATCGTACTGTATGATGCTAAATAAACTGACTATCTTTCGGAAGTACTCTGGAAAATTCAAAAAATTATATTAAATTCTTTATTGATAATGAAAGAGCGTGAGGAATTTTCTTTTCTGTATTTCGAAAATTACTTCAAGTCTTTTGCTAACTTACCTTTAACATTTGACCGTAGATCAGAATCATCTTTGGGTGCAGTGGCTGAAAATATGTAAAAATTAATGCTATCCCCAGAAAATAAGAGAAATAATAAGTTCTAGAACAGAGGTGTCCAACGCAAGGCTGGCGCGCTACTCCCTTCTTCCCCTTCTCCGAGCGCTTCTTAGAGAATTCTCTTTTCGTTTCCCCTTTCCACATCGCGCTCACCGCATAAACGCATTCAAGATGGTAAGAGAAGGGATTGACGAGTGACAGTTATTTACACAGTTGCTCACGCGTTGGACACCTCTGCTCTAGAAATAAATCATTTTCAATCCGAAAAAGAACTTTAGGAAGTTACCTAGGACATCATCATCTTCACCATAGACTTTCATCAGAACTTCGGGTTGATGTGTTCCAGTTGAAATCAATTCGACATCATGTGAGTCTTCAAGGGATGACAGTCCGGGATGATCTGAAATACATAAATTGGTTGAAAAAATTTCAATAAATTGTAAACGATAGAAAAAAAAATTCGAGTAAACTTACTTGCTGCAGTAGTTTTTTTCTTCTTAGATACACTAGCAGAGCTACCAGGATTCCCTAGCATCAAGACTCCAGGATCAGCATAAGATTTTTCTGAAAATTTATTGAGCATATTACAAGAATTTCGAATTTATTTCAATTTTATAGTTCCTTTTTATTCTTAAAAATCAATCATTCATTTTATTTCTGAGAAGGCACCGTTTTCAGAACGCATAAAGATTCAAACATATAAAAATTTAACTGACAGTTGATAAACATGATTTGAGAATTAATAATGAAAACATGAAGGAAATGAGATATTAGATGATTTCATTTTCATAACAGATTATTAAGAAAAACAGAACAAAATATAAATATTCTCTAATATATTTATTTCGCCAACTCATATTCAGCTGATACAAATTCTAAGAAAATGTTCCCGTACAAAGTTAGGTTCCTAGCATAACTTTCTTTCTTTGCCAAAAAATCAATTCAGTTTATAAATAAAATAATTTTTGGTGGTAGGGTTCAAAACATTTGGCACAAAGATATGGCCTATCAGGACATGTAACGCAGATTGTAGAAACTCTTGGAGCTTTATTATTTGCTTGGTCAGACGTCGTTATTCCCTTCAAGTAAGTATAACAAACCCTGCAACGTCCTCGAACTCTTCTGTAAAAAAATAATTTTTTATTCATTTTTTTTTTTTTTTTTTTGTAAGATGATTATTTCAACAGAAATGGCAACAATCAAAACTAGAATACTACTCACCTTTTCTTATCTTTCGTTGATGGATAGAATTGGTCGATTTTCTGAAGCATGTGGTCCCCATAGGAATAAATGCAGTTGAGCAACAAAGGATCTACCTCGAAACCTGTAAAAATGAAATATGATTTAAGTACGAAATGAAAGCTGGAATAATTAAGATAAACTCAACTAACGCACACACTTCAATCCTACCGAATTCTTATATTTGTTATATTGTTATATTTTCTATTTATTCTTATATATTTATATTATTATATTTTATTTAACTCATATTACATCAACTTGTAACTCTATTAGGATCCCCGCAGATTTGAAGATCTCACCTGATTTTATATACACATACATTTAGAGTTTTAGATCTAAACGAGAAAGACATAAATTCTATGGAGCTCAAAAATATTCAACACTTACAGTCGTTAATATAGATCAATGTATTATTCCGTAGAAAATTTCCTTTTCATTATAGGATATAACTTTAAATCCTGAAGATACAGAAGACTTCCGTTTAGCTGAACTTTCGTTCAGATGAACTTCCATTTACCTGCACGCTCCCAGGTTCATCTGAACTCGAGTGGCCCCCTCCACCCCCACTACTTTCGAGTAGACATGACAACAGACGGAAGCAACCAATTAGAAGTCACCTCTAGAAACACCCATGCAGAGGGAGGCAGTTGTGGGAATTCCTCCCGAGTTCAGCTAAACGAATGTTTACGTCGCGTAGCGGTTCAGCTAAACGGAAAAAATATAACCTGTAAAAAGTGTAGAATCAGTCCAGGAGTCTTGAATGTGTACCAAAATGTTGGAGACCTTGAAAGATTTTTCAATCAAAGATTCCAAACTTTTCAAGACTAAGTGCAAACGAATCTTGTAATTCTCGATAATAGTCTAGGAAAAGAAGTTTTGTATTTAATACACTAAATTCGAATAACAAGCAAAACCCAGTTCACGACGAATTGTAGAAAAATTTTGAATCTTTCCAATAACCAAAATTTGCCATTTTCAATGAAAACAAATCTACCTGGAAATTATAAATAAATTAAATCGAATTCTTTACCACGACTCACAGCAATTTTTCATGACATAATTATTTCTTGTTCTTAAGGATAATCATAAGAAATGTTCTTTGAATTGAAGCAAAAAATGTAATCGATAAATCACATAAGAAATTACTCACAATACAAGCCGATTGAAGTCTAAAAACGTTTATTAGTTAGTAAATTTTCAAAGAGTAAAAGAGGAGGTGAAAATTATTGCAATGACCTCTTTTGAGACTAACTAAAGGGATTTTTTTAACTTAAATGTAAATCTTGAAAAAATAAATTTTCAACAAAATAGTTTAACTTATAACCATATTTCCGAGAAGTAGGAAAATTGATAAAAAATATTCTTTCAATCTCAAACAGCACATCCAGACTTTTGAAAAAATATTTTGAGACGGTTTATAAAAAGTTTTGGTGTTGAATGAATTTTCCTACTTCTTGAAGAATTTTATATTTATTTCCGGATGTAAAGAAGTTTGTACTCCAACATCTCTCATTTTTATGTACCTTATAACCAAAAACCAATTTTCATAAAAAGTAAAATAAATTTCCTACCACGAAGATAAATGTTGTCTCGGAAAAGACGAGTTTTCAAGAAAATACATCAGTTTTCAACAATTTTGTTATATTTTTCAGTCAATAAGACGAGATATCTAAAGAATATTTGATATTTCAAACCTAAATTCATTATTTTTCAATGAAAGAGTGAATTTTCGAACAAAAATATGAATTTGTAAGAAAATGTGGAATTTGAACTTAAATATATGATTTCTCTAATAAGAAAGGTTATTTACAGCCAATTAGTTTGATGATTGAAATAAAAAATAATTTTATAAAATTCAAATTTGAGAAGTAAGAAAAATACAAATGAAAGATTAATTTTCTTGTGCATATTCAAAGTTATTTCAGAGAAAAGTATACAATATCTTCTTCTATAACTAATTGAAATATAATAGATTTTTTGGGCTCACATGAACTGAGTGAAAGAAAATTTTGCAACAAAAGAGTTCAATTTTCAGACCGAAAGGTGAATCTTGGAAAAAAAGATAAATGTTGTCCATAAAAAATACGAGTTATCAAGAAAATATATCAATTTTCAACAAAATTGTTGTATTTTCAATATTGTTGTATTCATCTGAAGAATATTTTAATTTTTAACCCAAATATATAAATTCTCAACAAAAGAGTTAATTTTCGAACATAAATACGAATTTTGTACAGAAATGTGAAAGTTCAAACTCGAAAAAGTGATTTCCCAACAAGAAAGGTTATTTTCTGCCGAATAGTTTAATATTTAAAGAAAACTTCATTTTTCGAAATTAAAATTTTAAGAGCATGAAAAATACAAGAATAAATGCAATATCTTCTTTCATAACCAACAAAATGGATGTTTTGGGCTCCGATAACGAATAATTTTTATGCGTATTTTTCAAGTTATGCCAGATAAAAATATTTATCTTACTTATATTATCAATCTTGCAGCACTCATAATATTCATGAAATTGAAAAACTAAAATTAATCCAATGACTCAATTATAGTTCACCGTTCAGATAAAACATATAAAGAAAAATTCGACGCTGAAGTTATAAAATAAAATATGACTTGGTGTAACAAAAATTGTTAACCCAGCACTGGTCGTTTCTCACAAGCGGTAAGAATGTTCTTCGTTAGTCGGGTGAATGTACCAGTGGTCGGACAAATAGTGTTATTCTCATATTTGAATTATTGTAGGCACTCATTTGTTGGACTCTGTATTATTGAAGTTATTTTTGCCCTCAATGTTAAAGTTAATGTAGTTTTTACAAGAAATAGAAGGTTTTTCGGAAAAACATGAGAAAGCACCAGTGGTCGGATAAGATGCAAAATTTCCAGACTGAGTTCTACATTTTTTATAGGACAAATTTTTTTCGTGTACTTAATCATAATAAATAAAAGTTAATTTACTTACAACTGAATTTCAATGGAGTTTGTTTATAATATTCTTAAAACTCATTGTCAAATAACGGCGAGTGTTTACCAAAGTTATTTTACCTAATTCGTCTGTGATAATAATTATTATTAAACCGAAAAGTTTTGCCATTATTATATTATTTTAACACGAACTACTTTGAACATAAAAAAAATTATCAAAACTTAGTGGTCAACAGAGTTTAATGTATAGAATAAAAAATTATCCTTAAATAATACTACGTATCTTCTTGAGAAAAATTTTCACCACACTCTTATCCCGAAAAGGATCAGGTTCCAGGAGTCGTTATCAAATAGCCTTCTCCTATCGCCAATGCTTCAACGTAAACATGCATTGTACTTGTCAATAATGGGATGTGGCGAATGCTCC
>WSXT02147011.1:0-10359 GCA_011762715.2 Neuroterus valhalla
GAAAAGGGAAATCAGAAATGTTTTATGAAGGGGGGGGGGGTGGGGGATGGTGTAAAGACTTGAGAATTGGAACAAATTTAGGGGGGGGAGGGATATATTATTTATGACAATTCGAACAAAAATTGGATTTTTAAATACAAATAATTTGAAAATAAAAAAAAATGTTGGATTGTTTTTTGCAAATCAATATTCTCCTTTGATCGCTTCATACCAATTCCTAAAAAATGATTGAATTCTAATATATAATGTCTTGTTTTCTCCACAACTAAGCTGTTCCCTATCTTAAAAGTAAATTTTCCTGTTTCCAAAATTGTTTAAACAGTGAGAAAAAATATGTATCTTAACGAATAACTATCCTCGAAAATTATTTACTTATTTGAGAATTGAAAAAAAAGAGTTTAAGCGGATGTTTCCTTTAAAAAAATGAGCCATGTTTTATAAGATTCCAACAATTTCACAAAAATTGCTGAAGAGCAACAGATAAAAAATTATTCATTCACTAAAACTTTTTTTGAAATAATTATGTTCCGCAATTTTTCAATTTTTTCGATAAAAGCGATGCTTTTACTCTTAGTATATGACTGACAAAACATACTTCAGTTCTTGAAATCATAGGAAACTTTGAATTTATAAGCTTCTGCACATATCAAGTTACGATTACTATAAATTCTTGAACGCTATTCATTTCCCATTAGTTAATTATGTTGAAATGATATAGTGCCTCCGTCGCTTTGCAACTTATATCAACAGTTTTCTTTAATTGAAACATATCTCAATAAAGTGACTTTCCTAATCCAATTTCTTTTGTCCTATAAATATAATTCGTAAGAAAAATGGATTTTGTCCCTTCATTCAGAAAAAATCGTTTTTTAACTTAGGGTAAAATCGAAGATAAAACTATTTTATTTCGAAAACTGTCAATAGGAATTTTATGTCCCAGTTGGAAATTAGTAGAAATCAGTGATAGGAAGTTACTATAGTTCCTTTTAACTAGTTACTTATTTTGTAACGATAGTTGTAACAAAGTAATGTTTTTTTGTAAATAAGTTACGAACTGGTAGCTAGTAATATATTTTTTTTTTATTAACAATGACTATAATAATCGTTACTTTCTTAGTGACTCCTGACATGTATCAACAAGTATTCTTTGAGAACATCAATTTTATTGCTTCTGCAATCATTTTATTTTTACGATCCAAATTCTGGCAGCAGATCGAGCAGCAGATAGCCATAGAGATTCTCGTACCCCAATGTAATAAATTCCAACTCTTCTACTACGGAATTCAACATTTTTGAAAGTCTATGGGTGCACATTAAGAAAGAAAAAAAAAAATAATTCGGAAGTTAAATTGTAATTTTTATTAGCTAAAAATTAATTTTCAAACTTGGAATTCATCTTCTTTTGTTGAAGATTCATTAGATTAGTTGAAAATTCATCTCCTTCGTTAAAAATCCTACTTTTTCGTTCAAGATTTATCTGCTCTGTTCAAAATTTTTCTGTTACCAATTAACTTTCTTGTTGAAGGATAAACTGTTTTGTAGGATATTTTGTCATTCTAGTTCAAAAATGCAAATCTTTGAAATATAATCTGCTCTAATATTTAATAATTTTATTCAAAATTTGGCTTTCTATAGAAAAAGATTGTTTTTTTTTGTTCATCTTTTTAGTCGAAAATCAAAACAAAGATCATACTATTTAGTGGAAGATTCAACTGTTGTTCAATATTTAGCTCCCTAGTTGAAAACCTAACTATCAATAGTTTAGACCCATCTTTGAAATTCAATAATTTCTATAGAAAATCATTTTATTCTCTTAGAAATGCAACTGCTTTGTTGAAAATTCTTCCTTACGGTTTGAAAATTAACCTTCTTACAGTTGCATATTCTTCAGTTGGAAATTTATCTCTCTTAGTTAAAAATTCGAGTTTTCGGTCTGAATTTTTTTTTTTTTGCAGATGAAAATCCAACTGCATATGTGGTAGAAAATGCATCCTTCTCAGTGGAAATTCTTACGACTTGATTAGAAGTTGAAATTATTTGTTCAAAAATTCATTTTTTTAATTGATGATTCAACCCTATAGTTGGAAATACCTATTGGTATTTTCAATTATTTTTATATATCTATTTGTTTGAAAATGTGTCTATTTTGTTGGAGATTCGTTTCTTTCTGTTGATATTTAATTTTTATACTGAAGATTTGATTAGTCCAGTTGATAATTCATTAGTTTAGGTACTTGAAAATTCATCTTTTCGGTTCAAAATGAAACGGGTTTGGTAAAAATCAATTCCTAACTATTAATAGTTGGATTTTCAACTGAAGAGAAAAATTTTAAACAAAACAGTCGAATTTTCAAGAAGACGCAATCATCCTCTATTAAAATTGTTGAATTTTTAAATGAAAAGATGCATTTCTTGTTAAAATGATAATTTCCCACAAAAAGACGAATTCGGAACATAATACATGAGTTGTTAGCAAGGTAGTCCAAATAAACAAAGTGAAAATAAAAAGAGATGTTGTTAAATTCGTAACAAAATATTTGAATCCACATTTAAAGCATAATAATTGTCAACAAAAAACATTTGCATTTTCCAACCAGGATGACCAATTTCGTACAAAACAGCTGAATTTTCAACATGAAAGACAATTTTTAAAAGTAGCATTTTTGACAAAAAGTTGAATTTTCAACCATTATGAAATAGATTTTCAACTAAGATGAATTTTCAACAAAACCGGTAAGTCTCTAACTGGAATAGATAAATTTCATTACGAAAATTTATTTTCAACCATTGAAGATAATTATGTATTTAACTATTGAATAAATTTTTTTCCTCTCTAAAGTTGCTTCTATAGATTTTTGAAAATGTCGAATCCCAAAGTGGGGGAAAAATTTCAATTCTATTTCATTTGGGCTATGATGCCGTAACAATGCCGCCAACTACATTTCGAAAGTAACTAAGAGATGAACGATTTTTTTTATAGTTACAAATTTCGTTATCAAAAAAATGTACCTAGTTACAGTAAATAGCAGAAAGAAATTAATTACATCTACTTTCTAATTTTTACTTATTTTCGACTGGGACACAGAAAAACCATTAACAGTTATCGGAATGAAATAATTTTATCTTTGGCTGAAAATTGATTCTTCAAAAATTAGGGAAAAAAACTTTTTGTTAAATTATATTCATAGAATGGGAAAAATTGGATTATTCAAGTCATGTTTCAGTTATGGAGAATTGTTGATAGTTGAGTAGCAAAGCGACTGAGGCACGTTGTAATTTTAAATATTTAACTAATGAGGAAATAGATATCGATTAAAAATTTATGGTAACCTTGTAAAAGTAAAAACATGGTTTTTTACGGAAAAGTTGAAAAGTCACGAAATATATTCATTTTATCAATAGTTTTGTTGACTACAATCATTTTTAATGCTGTTCCTTAGCAATTTATGAAAAAGAGATAAAATTGAATAAATCATGGCTAATTTTTTCAGGAAAAAATATTCCCTATAATTCTCCCGTTTCCGATTCTCTAAAAACTGAATAGTTTTCGAATGATTTATTTGTCAATATATTTAGGTATATTTTTTAATTGTTTCAATGATTTCAGTCATGGAAAAATTTACTTGAATAATTGGAAGCTTCTATAAAAATTCAACAATTTTTTGAAAAAGCGAGTTAAAAAGTGGTACAAAACGATTATGAGAAAAAATTCAAATGCAAGAAGCATGGTTGAAAACAATTTTTTTCCAATTTTCATAATATTTGTATATAATATCCTGATTTTCGTCTGAATTTACATAAATAATATTATTTTGATTCTTAAAATCTGAAAAAGTATTCTTTTTATAGATCCGATTTCGGGAACGACAACTACCTTAATTAATAGGAATGCGCAGAAAATTAAGAGTGACAGATGCGATGGCAGTCAAAATATTGTTAATGTCAGATTTGCAATGCTGTAATTTTGGCACAGAATTTTGAAGGAATGCAAATTGTTTTTACTCAACAAAGATATATCGTACTGTCAAATTAACTTTTAGAATCAATATTTTTACTGAAAGTATGATTCAAAGTTGTAGTACGCACCATGAAATTCGAATGTAATCTTCAGTGTCTACCAAAATTACGATATAATATCATCTAATAACAAAAACCTTGATTATGTTATTACTTTCTTCAACTAAATGTAATTATAGAATATAAGTTTATTTACGAAGAAAGATAATAGAGCACTCGAAAAAAATTGTTCATATTTCCAGCTATTACAAATAAAGGAAATAAATTGTTCTTCTTATTATTATTATCATTATTATTTTTTATAGAGGGAAAATATTTCGTTTACCTGAATATCGGAGATTGTATTTAGCGGAAAATCTTGTTTTTCAATCCAAAGATGATTATCGATTTTCACTTATTTATATTATTAGAATTTTATTAATAAATGAATACTTCCTTACAATCTTTAATTAGATACAACCCGAATTTAAGCCTGAATCTTATTCCTATAAGTTTAAACAATCAATTCCCACTATTTTATCGTTTGACTTGGTATCAGAATCTTCTTTTTCTTTGATTTAAGGGTATGTGACTGTCTGTCACGTGACAAATTATTGCATGTTATTATATTCTTCGGCTTCTTCTTTGAAAAATTTAAATATTTTGCTGAAATTTCGGGACATGGTTCAAAATAAAATACTGTACGGCTATCTGGTTCATTTGGGATTCGTTTATTTTGTTTGAAAGATGCAATTTCATTAATTCCATTCTAACTAGGGCTTAAGAACCCTGTTCTCAGTTACAATCTGAATTAGAAATTATTAAAATTTCACTACTGAAACAATGGAAATCAAAATAGGCCAGACACTAGTACCTTTATATATTTTGAGCCGATTTCCAAATTTTCAACACATTATTCACATTTTTCAAATTTCAAAGCCGCCGAATATAAACCATGCAATTTTTTACGTGGCAGACTGTTGATGATTTCCATTTGAAGGATGTTCTAGGTGCACAAAAACTTCCTTTGCAAATAAAATTGACTAATAGGAGGCCTATTGATTATTGAAACAAATGTTATCAATGTTTAAAGCGCAAATAGTAAAATGCAGTTGATGTCATAATTGTTTATTCAAACTACTTGACAAGTTTTTCAATAATTTTGCACAATCAGAAAATTTAAATTCGGCAGTCCTAAATATTTGGCACAGGCAACGTTGTGTTTTTTTTTCTTTTGTTGAATTATTTGATGCCTGGAAGCCGATTCCTGCTGGCAAGTTCTCCAAAAGTGATCGTCTTACAGTTTAAAGCTATCCTGACAGCAGTGATGATAGAACTTGGATTGTAGCCACCTGGCCTTAGACCCCCTGTGGCTATACAGCTTCTAGACTTTCATCCTTTTTTTATTTTTATATTGAGTACCCCTTTTAGGGGCCGTCCAAAAACTACATTACCAATTTGGGGGAGGAAGAGGGGAATTATAAAATTCTACCAATTTGTAGGATATATAATGATTGTTAGAAGGTTAACTATTTTGTTCAAATCTTTTTTTTTTCGAAAACTCATTTTTTTCATTTGCGATTCGTCCTTTTAGATCGAAACTTTGTTCCTCATGATAGGAGTTCACCTTTCGTGATTGAAAAAAAATAATATTTTTAGACTGTAAATTTAACTGTTTAGTAGATAATTTGTCTGTACCCTTCTAATATTCTTCTAATTTTTCAAATGTTCAATTATTTTGTCAAATATTTAATCATTTTTCCAAAGATTCAACTTTTCAGTTGAAGTCATATTTTTTGTCAAAAATGTACCTGTTTTGTTGAAAATTCGTTCTTTTGGATGGAAACTTCATCTTCTATAATAAAAAATCACCTTTTTATGGCTGAACTTGAACTTTTTAGTGAAAAAATTAACCTGAATTCTTGAAAAGTCGTCCTCTCGGATTGAAGTGAAAAGTCAATGTTTGCTCGTTGAAAATTGAAATTTTTTTTGAAAATAAACTTGTTCCAAGATTCATATCTTGAGTTGAGGTAGCTTTTTATTTTTATTTTTTCTAATTCAACTATTCGGTTTAAATTGAACTTTTTATTTGAATATTCATCATGAAATTCCACTAATTTTTCGAATGTTCAATTGTTTTGTTTAATGTGTAATAATTTTTTTTAATACTTCCTCTTTGAAGTCATATTTTTAGTAAAATATTAACCTGATTTGTTGAAAATTCGTCCTTTTGGATTGGGTTAAGAACTAACTTTTTTTTTTTCTTGAAAAGTCAACTCTTCGGTTAAAAGTGATTTATTCATTTGAATATTATACTATTTGGTAGCAAATTTCCTTTTTTGTTGAATATTCAATTATTTTTTCAAAAATCCAGCTTTTTGTTGAAGTCATATTGTTTTGTTAAAAATGCACTTGTTTTGTTAAAAATTCGTTCTTTTGAATGGAAACTTCATCTTTTATAATGAAAATGCACCTGTTTATGGCTAAAGCTGAACTGTTTAGTCAAAAATAAATCTGATTTGTTAAAAAGTCGTCCTTTTGGATTAGGGTAAAAAGTTCATGTTTACTGGATGAAAACTGAACTTTTTCTTGAAAATAATTTTTTTTCAAGATACATGTCTTTAGTTGAAAACTAAGTTTTTATTATTATACTACTTAATCACAATATTTATTTGAATATTCGACTATTTGGTAGCAAATTTACTTTTTTTGTTGGCAAATCATATTTTTCGATTACCAATTCAACTCTCTTGTAGGGGTTTCGTCTTCAAGGTTGAGCATTTGAAAAATTTTGTTGCAAACGAATTTATTTTTTTGGAAATTTTTCAATTCAGTCCGCTTCTAGGTGAAATTCTATTTTTTATAAGTTGAAATTTCAATAATGTTTTCTTATTCAAATGTTTAAAAATTCGCCTTTGATGGTTGCATTCGTGTTCGAAAAAAATCTTTTTCGGTTGAATATGCAACTATTCGTTTGAAAATTCAGCTTCCTTGATTGAGAATTGGTTTGAAAACTTTACTTCTTTTCTAAAACTCGTCCTTTTGGGTAGAAAATTGATAAAATTAATTATTGTTTTGAATTTTCGTCCTTGCAGATTAAAAATTTATCTTTCTTGGTTAAAAATGAACTTTTTCGTTGAAAATTCAACATCGCAGGTTGAAAATTCAACTGTCCTCTGAAAAATTCTTCTTGTTGGCACCATCTTGGTGGAGAATTATTGTTTTTTCATGAAAATTCAACTCCTGTCAGAACTCAACTATTATGTCCAAAGTTCCATTTTTTTTTTCAAAATCATATTTTGCAGTAAAATAGGTAAGACCAAAATACGTAACGTAGTTTTTTTACGGCCCTTGAAACATTTTCCATTTGCATCCTCCTTTTTTTTTTCTTTTTTTTTTTGGAAATTTAAGCATTGATGAAAATAGTCTTGGAATTTGAGTGGGCTTGAAATGCGACAGTAAACAGAAGTCAACAATATTGGCAGGCAACCAACGAAATTCAATTCACGCAAAATTATGAACAAGGATTCATTGATTCTTAGTCAGACTCTCTGGATGCAAATTATTCTTATGAATCAACCGATCATGATCTTGAAATCTAATATTGCAAACTTCAGATCTATCCCCCCCTTTTCCATTTTTCAGTTTTATTCAAGAATTCTCATTTTTTCTAAAAAAATGTTTCATTTTTTCCGTTTTCAATCAAATGTGAAATTTAAAATAACTGAACTATTTTTCGTTAAAAAATAATTCTTGAAGGTTCAAAATTCTGCTTTTATATTTTTGGTTCGAAATTCATCTCGTTTCGTAGAAAATTCTGTTTGCTCAAAAAATCTATTTTGTCGAAAATGCAACCACTTTTCAACATAACAATTTTCGATGAAAAACGTATCTTTTTTAGTTGAAACATCAACTATCTTGTTGCAACTTCATGCGTTTCTTGAAATATTATTCCTTTATATACATAATTAATCTTGTTCAATAAGGGATCATTTCTTCGGAATATAGTTAAACTAATTGATTGGATGTTGAACTCTTTTGTAAAAAAAAATATTGTTTGTGGATATTCATCATCTTTTGGAACTTTATCTTTTTTGTTTGAAATTGATCTGTTTTGTTAAAAATTTACTTTCTTGCAGATTTATCGCTTTGGTTTGAAACGTAACGCTTTAGTTCAAAATTTATATATTTTGTTGATGGTTATTTTTTTTTCGTTGAGATTCTTCTTAGTTCAAAAGTTATGTTACCGTTCGAAAATGGAATTTTTCCATTTTTAGTTATAATTTCATCTTTTCAACTAAAAGTCGATTCCGTCTATATAAATTTTCACACCTGTTCGGTTAGAAATCTATGTACTTTTCTTTGAAAAATGGGCGATTTGATAGGAAGTTAATCTTCTTTATTGGGAATTTATCTTTTCTGTTGAAAAATTCACATTTTTGGTTGAAAATCAATCTATTTTGGTTATCAATTTTACTCTTCTACTAAAAATTAGTTTTTTTTTTTTTTTTGAAGGTTCGTCATTTTGTGTGTAAAAAAAATGGTTTCCTTTCTGGTTGAAATTTATTTTTCTAGAAAAAAATCATAATTGGTTGAAGATTGATGTACTTTGTTGATAAATCTTCTTTTTTGGCATTTTGTTTTATCTTGTTGGTTGACATAATTCAATCTCTTTGGTTACTGATGTAACTGTTTTATTAAAAAATAATACGTATGTTTTTCTTGAGGATTTATCATTTTTGAATCACATGTGCAATATAACACTTTTGTAGATAAATCTTTTTTAAAAAGCTTTCAAATTTGACCATTTGGTGTGAAACAGTCATTATTTTCTCTAGAACTTGATTTTCAACCTTTCCAAATCAACTTCATGGAAAATTCGTCTTCAGGGGTAAAAAACTAATCTTGTTTGCTAAAAAGTTCATGATTTTCTTGAAAATTCAACTTTTTCGTCAATAATTCGTCTTTTCTAATTGAACTGAACTGTACTTGAATATTAATTTAAAATCTTGTTTGGTTGAATTATTCAGTGTTACACATGTCTCGATGGCGATTCATCTTTTTTGGTTGTGAAATTAATTGCTTAGTTCAGAGTTTGATGTTTGCTAATTAATTATTTATTGAAATATTAAATTTCTTGGATGAAAGATTACTCTTTTGTTGGAAAATATTATTCTTCAGTTAAGAATTAAACTGTTGTGTAAATTATTTAGTATCAAATTTGAACAGATCTTATAAAATGTATTTATTCTGTTATAAATTCGTTTTTTTTTGTAGAAAATAATTTTTTTTCATCAAAAATTAATTGTCCTGGTTAGACAATGAATTATATTGTTGAAAATTAAACTTTGTTTTTATTACTGGAAAATTGAACAATCTGCGGAAAACAATTTTTCTTTATCAAAAACTAATTTTTTTTTTTTTTTTTGAGTATCCAAAAGTCCCGTCCGAAATTCAACTATTTCCTGGAAAACGCAATTGTTTGAGATTGTATTTCAATCTTTTTCGTTTGAAAATTCGACGGTTTGGTTGCAAATTCATCTTCGTAGGTTGAAAATTGAACTTCTCAATGAACGAACTATTTTCATGATTGATTAATTATTGTGTTACAAATTTAAAGATTTTGTTAATCACCTTTCTTGGTTGAGAATCCATCTTTCTTTTTGAAAATCAAACTGTTTCCTGAAAAAGTCGTCTTTTCGAATCCAAAATTAAATTATATATATTATGTTGAAAATGCAACTGATAGTTTAAAATTATGCCTCTCGGAATTAAAATTCAACAATTTTATGGCAGAAGAGTAATTTCCTTTGGTTAAAAATTCAACATTACGGATTAGAAATTCAAGTCTTTTCAGTTAAATTTTATTGTTTTCATTTTTGAAAATTCGACCATTCAGTTGAAAATGCAGCTTTTCAAGTTGAAAATTAAACTACATATTTAAAAAGACAACTTCTTTGTTGAACCATCAATTATTGTTTCGTTTTGTAAATGAAACTCATTTCTGATGACTTGTTTTTTTCAACTTCGAAATTCAATTACCATTTTGTTTTGTTGAAAATTTGTCTACTAGTATTAAAAATTCAAACATTTCATGGTAGAAAAACTATCTTTCTTGGTTGAAAAGTGAGCTTAAACGAGTTGGAAGTTCAAGTGTTTTCTGTATAATTCGTTTTTTGACTTGAAAATTTGACTATTTTATTAAAAATGCAACTATTCGTACTTGAATTTTAATGTTGTTTTTAGACATGTTTTCAGTTGAAAATTGGAATATTTTGTTGAAAACTCGATTATTTTGTTGAAAATTCAATATTTTTATGGAAAGAAAGTTATGCTTACGTATAATACGTTATTTTCGGGTTT
>WSXT02147022.1:0-10358 GCA_011762715.2 Neuroterus valhalla
GCACATTCCCTAATCAAAGTTAAAGATATTTCAAAACGTATTCTTATGCAAAATTGTTCGAGGAATCGATTGCAATTGAAATTTTTCAAATAGAACGTGCCCCTTTTGGTAAAAATCGCAATTGTTTATTTCAAATGTTCATACCTCTTGAAATAATAAATAACTTGGTCCATAATTCACATACATTTAAAGTACATGTTTTCCCGCGTATTTTCAAAAAAAGAACGCCTCGATCCGATCATTAGTTCTCGAGTTACTGCGCTTATAAAAAAAAATCGCCTTTTTTCTAATAGATCAAAACTTTTGATCTAATTGATATTTTAGGGTCAAACTTGGTGGAAAACTTTGTCTTCACAAACACTATTGATGTACCAATCATGAAGAAAATCCAAGACTTTGCCTCAAAATCCTGTGAATATAATTTGTTTTCTGCCAAATCAAGTTTGGGTCAGATACCTAGAAAATTTACCTGTCACGGGAAAGAGAATAGGCAGCATCCTGATAGCGTTACAGCTAAAAAAGGTTTAGCTAGGACAGCCATATCGGTTTTTCAGTGCATGATGGCGTATACGCTGACGGTCATTTCCAATAGTTGTATCTTAGAATGTGTCAAAATCCACTGAGAAATCAGCTTTCTTTGTTCGTAATCCTACATTTTCAACTTCTCAGGGGTACAAGAGTTTAAATAATGAGCATACCTTTATTCAATTGTGTGAATCATGCCGCTTATTATTAGGAAAAAAGTCCCAGTCAGGACAATAATGAAACGGGACGTTTTTCTTCAGTGCGTGCCTATAATTACAATGACTGAAAGCAATCTCCTATGGAAAAAGAAACATGGATAAATATCGTGTTTTCTAACATTCAAAGCATGATAGCGTACATGAAGGCATTGAAGAAATGATGAAATTTTGAAGAAAGAAAACCTTCCGACACAGAATACCAAGAATATAACCAAAAAATATATCAAACTCTATGGCACATGGCGTGAACTGAAAAATAAGTCAGAGTCTAGGAAAGGTGCTACCCAGGAGAAGAAAAAAAGTGATTTTGAGGATAAGCCGAAGGATGTATTTGATATTTCTGCTAGTACAGTTTTTTTCTGCTTTTTTAATTAGTGTCATATCTACTTTACCCATACACTGAAAAACCGGTGTGGTCGCCAGCAGTATATTCTAGCGCGTCGCCCTAGATTTTTTGGTCACGCACCCTATAATTTGGTTTTCGCAATGCACAATATCGGTATGGGCAGGACGCCTTCAAGCATAGCTGGTGACTGTTTGACAAGTAACGAAATTTCAGAGGTTAAACTCTCCTGACAATTTGAGCAAGCACATGTAATTTAGCAGACTTACCTTCAAATACTTGCTGAGATTCTTCCAGTTGCCAATCTATCAATTTTCTTTTCACCCAATCATCCATATTCTAAAAAGCACAACAAAATTGAAAGAGATATTAAACAGCCCCTTTTTACGACAACGACACAACGAAGTTGCTTCCTAACGCCAAACCGAGTATGGGTCGAATACCTAGAACATTCACCTGTCACGGAAAAGAGAATAGGCAACATTCTGATACAATTACAGCTAAAAAAGGTTTAGCTGGGCCAGCCATATCGATTTTTCAGTGTACTATCTTTCCCATGTCTTTTTCTCTGAGCTACTGAAAAATGCCTTCAATGCCTTCATGTCCACTATGATGCTTAGAATGTTACAAAACATAAATAATATGTATAAATAACTCAAGTGACTTCTTTCTTAACGGGACCTTGCTTCCTGCAATTGTAGCAATAGGCAAACACTGGAGAAAAGCGTCTCGTTTTACATTTGTCTCTCGTTCTCCTGGTAAGTTGAAAATGTAAGATTGTGAACGGATAAAGCTGATTTCTTAGCGGAGTTTGACACCTTCCAAGATATAACTATTCCAAAAGGTCGTCAACACATACACTACCATGTTCGACTTTCATCAAACTAAAATCAAGAAAGACTAAGGCACGTTGTGCGCGAGATTACGTGGCCAGCCGTGAGCGTCCTGTGCATATGAACGTCAAAGCTCTTGGACCCCCGTGGAAAGTTTCCTGATCGAGCTGAAGTTTTGACATGCAAATTGCACTGTTTGAGCCACTAGCATTACAATTTTTCAGAAAAAGTTGTTTTCGGGCACATCCTTACCTGGGAGTCCCCACATGGGTAGTGCCAGGGGAAGGTTCATGCGGTCAGTGGAGATCGCTTTGGAAGCAATTATGAATGAGCAAGCACCAAATGAAGAAGTCCTTTAGACTATCTTTGCTGAAGCGGAATATTCAGTCAACTATCGTCTACTCATCTATGTTCCAAAAGACCCAACCGTATCCTGAAGCTTAACGCCTGTGTATTCATTGCGTGTCAGCCATACCACCATAGACAGAAATTGAGGTGCACCAGGAATTTCCCAAAAAGGAGACTGTTACAAAGAAGGCAATGGCCGATAAGCCACTACTTCGCTGACTTACAACGTTGAATAAAGATATATTTGTCCGCCATCAATAGACAAACCAAGTTTCATTGAAGTGTTGCAGGCAGCGACCGGAATTTATGGACGAAATTGCGCGTCCCTAAAGTGCTAAAGTTACTGAAGCTAATTTTTACTCTCCATTCAAAAGTTTGAAAGTATAGTCTTGCTCGGACAAGCAAGGCCCCAAATGAAATTCCACGTTCTAAAAATACAAATTTAACCCAAAATGGTAATAGAGATAATAGGTAATAGTGTTGCCTTAGTAATGGCGAGGGTGTACGCTTTTGTTCTATTCTTGACGTAAAGCGAGAAACAAGCTCGATGATATCCCAAATTTTTTTTATTCTACTTTGTTGGATTCATTTTGAGCTTCATTTACTTTCTTTGTATTCTTGATGCAACTATATGTCTATATTTTATAATTCCCAGATTTTTTTCGCGAATCAAATATTATTATTTTACCAAAGTGCTTACCATAGATGATTTATATTCAACCTTGAAAGTGCAATATAGATCTGTATAGACATAGATCCGAAGACATATAATTGTTATCAATATCCGGATACTATCATCTTGTATGATTATTTCTTTAACTGTTTTTGATCGGATAAATCTAAGTGTAACGGATTCGCGAGTGCTGAGTTATTTCAATTCCTTTTCAATTCTACATGATTTGCCCCTTCACTTACAGTCTACAATTTTTTTAGTTTCATTATGAACACAAGTTATCATAGAAAGATCATCTTTTGCATACACGCACATATACACAATCACACTCAAATGTTCAAAAACCTCCGTTTGAACTCCTAAGGTCGGATCCTGTCAGATATATTACACAATGAAGTTCAAAAAATTGGCATAAAAAATCAATTTATTCCTAAATTTAATCAGCCTTAAATATTGCGGAGCCTGCATTAAGATTTACTTTTTGCTAGTATGTTTTGTTGTACGAATTTGAAGAAAAATTATGGAGAATTGAAATTGGATTTCGTAATCTACGTTCAGCTTTCTCTTTATCAGTCCTCCCTTACTTCCATCCTATATTTTTAAAAGCTTATGTTCGACTTAATAAGTTTGCGACAAAGTGCGTTAGAAAAATAAAATGAGGATGCGCAGCTAAAGTCATATCATTATCCTAAGGATGGTTTATCTCTTTATTCACTAACTACAGCATCAAGGGAGTAGGTGCTGCGCGAAAGCAAATCCGGGGAACGGGTGAAATAAGGGAAGTAGTAATATGATGTTGATTGGTTTTTTCTACTGGTCGCATCAAATATTTGAATTGGAAGAATGGAAAATCTTAAAAGATCAATAAGTTCATCAAAATTATCTTCTAAGGGGTTTTGAACTTCGGTCTCGGCAAGTTTTGAACTGACATAACATTTATACGCGTAAGTGCACTTACCGCGTGGGGGAGTACTGAATGTCAAGCAACTAGAAAGGAAGAGCAAATGTCCCAATTCTCAATAATCATAGATCATTAAGGACAATATGTATATTTTTCTAAAACTCATCTCCTCCGCCTTCTACTTTAAAAAATGAAGAAAATGGATTCAACTAATTTCTCAGATTGAGAAACGAAATTCTAAGCACGCTCTGTGACGTTTAAACAACTCTAAATTGTGAAAAGTATATTAGCGGGAATATGTTGCTTTCTTTTTCTGTATATTATACGAAAAAAGTGAGTGAAACTTGCATGGGGCCTCGTGGGATTTCTTAAAATCGACGAAATTTGGTTAATTTTCCACTTTCAACAAATTGCCTGTCGTATTTTATAAAGAAACAGTGAATCTTTGATGTAGGGGAAAAATGAGACTAGTTCCTAGACCAAAGCTAGAAAGGAGGAAACTTAACTTCTAATTTTCCTAAATTATTCGATATAAGTTATTTCCCTATTGAAAAAATGTGCTTCAAAAATAATGATTTTTTTGTCTCTTCAAATTCGTATAATTTTATCTATAAGTGAAAAAAGTTTTTTAATCAACTTGAAAAAAGACAGTTTCCAAGTTACCTGATATGTGTTTATGTATGCATATCCGCGAATTTCTCGGAACGGCCGAAACGATTTTTACAGAAGTTTTTGTAAACAAATATTCTTGATTGGGGTCCATATAAAGTCACATAGCAAGTTCCATCTGTGGCAAGTCCCATCTGTGACAAACCTCTTTTGCGGAAAGTCTTATCTGCGGCTAGTCGCATCTGTCACAAGTCCCATCTATCGCAAGTCCCATCTTTGACAAGCCTTTATTGCCGAAAGTCTTATCTGCGGCTAGTCTCATCCGTGATAAATCCCATCTGTGGCAAGTCTCATCTGAGGCAAGCTTCTCTTGCGGTAAGTCTTACCTGTGACTAGTCTTATCTGTGACAAGTCCCATCTGTCACAAGTCTCATCTGTGGCAAGTCCCATCTGCGGCAAGTCTCATCTGTGGCAAGTATCATATGTGACCACTCTCATCTGTATCAAGCCTCTCTTGCGGGAAGTCTCGCCTGTGACTAGTCTTATCTATGATAAGTCCCATCTGTCGCAAGTCTCATCTGTCGCAAGTTTCATCTGTGGCAAGCCTCTCTTGCGGAAAGTCTTACCTGCGGCTAGTCTAATCTGTTGAAAGTCTCATGTGTGGCACGTATTATGTGTAGCAAGTCTCGTCTGTGGCAAGCATCTCTTGCGGAAAGTCTTGCCTGAGGCTAGTCTCATATGTGACAAGTTACATATGTTTCATGTCTGATCTGTGGCAAGCCTCTCTTGCGGAAAGTCTTATCTGCAGCTAGTCTCATCTGTGATAAGTCACATCTGCAGCAAGTCTCACCTGTGGCAAGCATCATATGTGGCAAGTCTCATATGCGGCAAGCCTCTCTTGCGGAAAGTCTTATCTGGGGCTAGTCTCATCTGTGACAAGTCACATCCGTCGAAAGTCCCATCTGTCGCAAGTCTCATCTGTGGCATGTCTCTCCTGCGGAAAGTCTTATCTGTGGCTATTGTCATCTGTGATAAGTCCCATCTGTGGCAAGTATCATGTGTGGCAAGTATCATGTGTGGCAAGTCTCATCTGTGGAAAGTCTCATTTGTGGCAAGTATCATCCGTCGCAAGTCTTACCTGCGGCTGGCCTCATCTATGATAAGCCTCTCGTGTAGGAAGTCTTCCCTCGCGGTATTCCTCTAGAATAGATTGCCTATTTTGTGGCGAGAACCCGAAACGAATTTTCTGCCTGCGGCATCTCTGTTCCTTCAAAGTGTCAAAGTGCAGTGGTCGAGAAAAAATAATATTAGAAACGAAATTAGCAAAAATACTATGTTCATAAAGGAAGGAATTATTCAAATGCTTAAATATTAAAATTTATAAAGAGAATCAGAATACAATATCTCTCCACAAATCCAATTTGTCTCAATCTTCATCGCTATTCATATTGATTACTGAAACACAAAAATTTTTCTCAAACATTCCATCGAGTACTTGAGCTGGTTAAAGAATTTTCGACGAATACCTAGCATGAGGCAAGTAATACTCGACAGCAGCAATGTGGGAACAGCAGCCAACAGTCCGTCTGGTATCAGAAAACTCGCATACATAGTGTTTCACCCCAGAAACGCCAAAGCTATCAGGCATGTATCTGATATATCTGAGATCCAGTGGAAAAGATCTTCAAATTCTATCCAGCCATTTCTGGAAAATTTAGATGTTGATTAGATGCGACCTTTTTATAAGGGAGTTTTTCGACAGATTCATTTTTTCTCCTCAATCTTAGTAGCTGATGTATATTCCATATCTTTTTGAGCATGCATTCTCTCTAATATGTCATCTGATACATCAAGTCTCTGACATGGAAAGTCTATAATTTCAGCTGATGATGAAAGTGACAATGTCTTGATGTTCCGAGGGAAGATGATATAAGTAACCTAATGTATCAGCTTTCTGGTTCTATTGCCTCTCTAATATTGGGTAAGTCCACCCAATTTGTTCCTTTTTTTGCTGACATCCATATCCAACCTGGCTTCTCATGGTGGATCTTATTCCTTTTCCGGGTCACAGCCTGCATCTGCGGGCCTTGTTCTTCGACCTAATATTCTAACAAATGTCACAGCCGCACAACATACAGGAGTTTGTATCTGCTAAACTGGTAATTCTACATTCAAATTCAAAGGCGAAACCTTGTTGTTTAAGTGCCCTATCAGTGCGTGCAGATTCTTCGTGATGAACATCTTTGCTGACGAATGCCTTTCTATCAGTTCTTTATTTCGGAACTCTGCTAAAACTCGATATATATCCTTTTGAGGTGATGCAGTTTTCTGTGATTCCGCTGTTATCATCAACGTGAACGTTGATTTCCGGATGTGGTTTCAGGGGATCCAGTACTTTTGCTCCATTATCTCCGTCATCTATGACATCAGCTTCAATCGCTTCTTCATTATCCGCATCTCCAATGGCGATTTCATTTATAGATGGCTTCTGTCCTACCACCATTTCGATGGTAGCTATTTTAATCGCTGAGAACTATATGTTTACAGAAGTAAAGCGTTTTTGATCTGCTAAATTCTGTTCGTTTATTCATGTGGCTAGATGTGGGTGCTAAAGCAGGAAAAGAAGATGATGCTCTCTCCTCATACTTTACCGAGTATTGTGTGCTTCGAAATAGAGGCGTGTTACATCTTCGTTCATTGGCTATGTCCATATCGATCATCAGTCTCTGCTTGATCTAGTAGTATAGCCTACTCCAACTCAAACTCATCATTGACGTTTTCTTCCGCTGAGCAAACCTTGCGCCTAATCTCTGATGCTCGTTCCTCTGAGATCAGAAAATTATTTTGGATGTCCTTGAACCCTGCGGTATCACCTCTTGTAGAAGCTCACAGCAGATACTTGTTAGCGAACCTTGTTCTTGAATCGTAGACCTTTTCGCGCATACTCCCCTACTTCGCGCGCTGATAGTAGAGACGCCTAAACCCTCCATCGATTTATGTGTTCTAGTTGATGCACTTCTATGGTATTCCCGTTGAGGTGGTCGTCTGAAAATCGCTTGAGCTGAACAAAGCATCCTCAACAGGTACAGGTCATGTTCTACTGTTTACCGCGTTGTGCAGATACTCTTGCTGACTAGATTGTTGATACGTGAAGTCTGCCTGACCATCACGCAGCTCACCATGACCACCGTCTCGCATGCTATGTCTCCCACTGGTGGACTTAGGGGCACCCCGACGATCCTCGGAAAGTGACCATGGTTTTAATATATGCAATAGACAATCCATTATAATTTTGGTACTAGTCTTCCTCTTAGTCCCTTTACTCCTCGTTTTCTGTCTGCCTGGGATGAAAAACCTTAGCAGTAACATCGCTTCCGTCCCCTTTGAGGTAAACGTTACTCATCTGGCTCTAGTCTGCGAATGAATATTTTTATATGGAAAGTATGAGCTAAGAATGTAGAGGGGGAAGAAAAAGATAAGTTTCAGGTCAATCTTGAAGTCACCGTGTGCTGTCCATTCAAAAATCGTACCAGTCCCACAACACAGCTTTGACTCAGGTCGCTGATCGATCTCTCTAGCAATCACCCAAAGTGAAGGATTCCGCAAACCGATTATAATAATCCACTAAGAAAACATCTTCACACGGTTTTTCAGTACCCAGAATCTCTCGATTCAAGCTTCTCTCTTCTTTTTATAAATAATCTTTTTACATCCATACACTTTTTATGTAAGATCTTGTCTTTTTATCGTTTATCATTCGCTTTCTTTTTGGAGTCTCATTCACATTTAACAACAATTCATTTCTCGGTATACGTACGTTATGTACGCTACCATTCACCTTGCCACCTGCTATCAGGTCGGCAATTTAATGCCTATTTGATCAAGAGCAAACGCATTCGTCGTTGTTATCTAAGCTTAGGTAATTTCATGTAGGTTTATCCCTACGCTGTATCAAATAAAGCGAACAGGTCGGAAGAGAGTGGCATAACCAGGGGAAAAGTCGCACGTTATTAGCCCTCGCGGACTTATCCTCCCACCCCAGTACACCGACGGATTATCGGGCGTTTTCCCCCGGATCACTCTCTATGTTTCACTCACGACGCGCGCTCTTCAGCGGGTACGCACAAAATATAAGTGTCGCGTTGCCAGGGAGCACATTTTGTGACAACTTTCCAGCGAACAGTTGAAACTTCCATCATAGAACGAAATAGACTTGAGTCTTCTGCCCTCGCCACTTGTCCGCCCGTTCCTTTCTTTTTTTTTTTTTTTTTTTGATCAAACTGGATTGAATAAATTTACTTTTATTTTTCCCCATATATCTAAGGATTTAGCCTCAATTACTCTTTATTTCCTCCTTTGTTTTACATTTCTGATAACTCACACTTATGGATGCATATACACACACCACCGAAGACAGTTAGGTTACCACCAGTAGACCTCAAGGTCGCTGTCGGATAAACCATACCCTCCATCAAGGATGGAGGGTATGGATCCCCAGGTTTCTCACGGACTTACACTACACACCGCTGGGGACTGGTAGGTCGATTTCAGGGTCAATGGCGGCGTAGCATGGATTGGCACCTAAGACGGTTTTCCATCGAGCATATCAAGCTGACATTCTATTGAGTACCCCTCGCAAGTGAATTCATGCTTAGCACCTGGCTGGGCACCCGAAGTGGCACCACAAACTGCCAAAAACCAGTTGGTCTCCTCCACGGTCGTATATACAGGTCCCGGAAACCCCATGGTGGAGGTGAACACAGCTTACCAAACCACCGCAAATTTTATAATTAGCCGCAAGACGGCGTTATGGAAGAGAAGTGTGCATACGCCAATTCGTGGTATACGAGGGAAGACAGTACGAGAGAACATAACGTTTTTACAGCACGTGGTACCAGCACGACTTAGAGAACATGGAGTAAACAGGAGATTCTTCTCACCGTTCCTCTCATAAGCGTGTCTTTCGAAGTTTCCCCCTCCATCAGGAGTTTCGGGACCTGTATGTGCGACCATGGTCTCCTCTGGGAAGACAACTGTGTTATCGCTCCGCGCCAATACGCACCCCTTAGGGCGTCAAGTACCTGTACTGTTGTACAACTCGCATTCCTCCATCATGCGAATTTTGTTCCACTAGGAAAGAAGAGAAGTGCAGTCCACGACAAGGGAGGTTAGATTCTAACCACCGGCACATTTTAACGAGGAAAGTGTGGCTTCTGGAGTTCCACTAGAATTGCTTGAACCCCAATCCCAATCCATTCCAACTCCGCAGGTAGGTATTAGAATTATGTTTCGGTCCGCTGTTATCGATATACGTTCCTCCTTCATTCTCGTGAAGTGGGTAAACCATTTCGGCGAATTCCTTTCACTCTTGTCAAACATTTTCCTTTGCACATTACATTCTTTGAGAACTTTGATCAGTAGGATTTCACCGCACATATTTCGCAGGAATTGCATGCCTTTTAACTCCTACCCTTCACTGTATACGTTCACGTCTTGCTATCATATAGTATGAAAATTGCAACAATTTCAATGATTGTTTCTGCTGCAGAATGGAATCCCAGCTGACATGCATTTCTGATTGAAAATATCAAGACCTTTGCTATTTTCACGTTTCTTTTACATTAAAATTGACGAAGAACTAAGAAAAGATGAATAACAGAAAAAAGGTTACTCGTTCAATTTATAAGTCCAATCTATTTGTCGTAGGGTAATATTTCTTCTAATGATAAGAAAGTATTTGTTACATTCTCATCATAATGAGAAGGTATTGGTTTTATGTGAAAATTGACATTCGCGGAATTTATGAATTGTCCAAATTTGAGACCTCCTGATTCCGAAAGAATAGTTTTTACGTTTGTGTCTGTCTGTCTGTTGTCGTCGTTGTCGTCGTTGTCGTCGTTGTCGTCGT
>WSXT02147033.1:0-10358 GCA_011762715.2 Neuroterus valhalla
GTGCTGGTTTTATCCCTCAAAAGATTTTTCTCACAAACTTGATTGGTTGGATTTTATTTTGGAAAGTCTTTCATAAATCATACAGTTAGTCCGAGAGCTGGGTATGTTCCCGTATGCATTCAAGAGCCAAAATATAAAAACCAGTTGATCTTATGTATTTTCACCTGCTGAATCCAATGATACCGGCTACTTTTACAAAAAATGGATAGGTTTTGTTTAAAACACAATTGTTCAAACAAATATAAAAGAATGGTCTTTCTCAACGAAAAATTTTTTTCTTCAAAAATATAGGCAATTTTAGGCATAAAAGTTTTCTTGTAATTTTTTTGTTAAATGCGTATTTACAAAGTAATAAATTTTCAAACTTCAAAATTTGACGTTTTTCGCAAACTTTGAGTATCATTTATTCTTGACCCATTGAAGATCTTTTTTTAATTGAAGAAGCAATTTGTTCTTTGAGAAAGAAGATTCGATATCGACGACATTATATACGTAATAAAAATATGAGGGAAGGTAAGGCTGCTGGCATAGATGGTATTACCGCTGAAATGATCAAGAGCGGTGGCGGATAGTCGTTTTTGTGGCTAAGTTAATTTGGAAATATGTGTATTGTGAATCGTAAAGTACCAAATGATTGGAGAGAGGCCATGATCGTTCCAATCTACGAGGAATAGGGTGATGACGGTGACTGCATCATTTATAGAACAATCATCCTAAGAAATACCGTGAGTGAAGTATTTACCAAAATACTCATTAAGGAAGTGATTGTAATAATTAAGCAGAGTACCTGGGTAGTTCTACGTAGAAATCATGCCGGGAAGGTCATGTGCAGATCAGATATTCAGCTTGAAACAGATCACGGGAAAAAAATTTGAGATTGAACGAAGATGTTTTCTGCGCTTTTGTCGATTGAAGAAAAGCCTTAGACGAGGTGGATAGAGCTTACCTTTAGGAAGAATGATTGTTTCTTGAAAGCGATAAAAGCAAAACATAATGACGGAGAGCGAGCGTAATGCTATATGGACTACTGAGTGTTTGATTTGATATTAAGGAAGACTTTGGACAATTGTGATTTTGAGATAACTAGTTTTACCTGTTTTACTTACCTGTATTACTCCTTCTTCCCAAGTCCTCTTTAAAATATACGTGCTAGCGACTGGTCGGAAAAAGCGATTGGCGCCTTGGCTACTTGAAACTAGTTTGGGCAAATACTCATGGTATTTGTGCTTTTAATGTAACGAGGGTACCTTAAGGTATGCTCTTATTTATTTGGATCAATACTCTTCTCAATAAAAGGTGCCTACAAGAGGTTTACCGAGAAAAATGAAGAAGACACAATATTGGGCCATTTTTTAGAAAAATGCATTTGAAAGGATTGCGAGTGGATGGTGATAGAGCTAGTGCAAATGTATTTCCAAGCATCTAGTAGCTCACATGGTAAAGCGTTTGACTAAAAGTCACAGGGTTGTGCGTTAGATCACCGCTATCCTTACTTTTTTTTGGTTCTTCATGAAAGAATGCTTCTTTGTTTCATTTTTCATTTACAATTAATAAAATTATTACATTTACTGACCATTTAATCTTTCGTTTCGAAGTTGTACATTTTTTCCAATTTTTTATTCAGCAATAGTTTCTATCGTTTATATTTCAACGCTAGATTAGAAAAAGGTGTTGCAAATGAAAATCCCAATGTTGAATACGAAAAATCAGTGGGTGCAGTTATTAATTCATTTATATGATATTAATCATCATTTTTCTGGATAAAAAATAATGTAAGTTCATGAATGTCTCAAAGATGATTGACTATTATTCCTCTGTTTTATTTCTTTTATTTTGTAGAAAACATTTTGATTTCTTATGAAACCTCCAAATTTCAACTCGCAACACTTTTTGTCTTATTCAATTCAAAATTGTAAATAGCAGAAACTATTGCAGACTGAAGAATTTGGAAAAAATGTACAACTTCCCAAGCAAGAGATAATGAAGATACGATTAACAGAATTTTCATTCTGAAATATCAATAAGTAATCATTAAATGTTATAATTTCATCAATTATTTTGGAAAATGGAACCCAAAATTGCGCCTCCTGGATTTTTTCTCAAAAAACCTCTTGTAGGCACCTTTTATTGAGGAGAGAATCAATCCGAACAAATGAAAACATACCTGAAGGTAAGTAATACTGGTTCTCTTCGACAAGGAAGGTATTGATCTCTGGGCAGTGAAAGTGCCTAGACTTGCAATTGCAGATTATAAAATCGGTACAGCAAAATCAAGCTAGAAGATTGTGATGGTTAATTCGACCAAATATACGTTCCCTTTTTTTAGAGAGGTTCGAGACCGGAAAAACTCAGAACTGTATTCAATCAGATTATTTGATTCACTTCAAAAATTTCATAGTTCAAGAATCAGTGAGGAAATCAGAAAAATTCGCTGACAAGAATAGACACAAATTTATGATAGTAAATTTCCAGATTAGAGAGCCTCGGTGGCTCAGGTGATAGCGCGCCAGGCTTTTAAACAGGAGGCCTGGGGTTCGATACGCAATCACCAAAAGTAAACGCGACATGTTATCGAATTTCAGAAACATACGCTTATGAAATATGCAGAAAATTTATACTTCAAAAAAAATATGCACAATTAAATAATCAAGGTAATGAGTATTGAGAACAGTTGATTTCAAACTAACCCCAAGATCTTCGATTCAATTTGAAAAAGGTAAGTATCTTCAAGTATGTGGTTCAAAAAAGGCATCAAAAGTCATCAAACATAAAAATGGATGAACATCAGTCATCATCAACTGGTATTGATTTAGTTTTAATAAAATCAAATGGATTGAACAACTCAGCAAATTCGTTACTCTTGAGATAAGCGGTTCATTTGTATTATGAACAATTTTCAGGAATACTACTCTCGTAGAACTGCAAAGAGAAAGTAAGAGCTTGTTTTAAAGCTCATATTAATTGATATATCTCTTATATTTGTGGACGGATGTTAGGGTTAGGTATTTGATGTAAAAATTTTTGTAAAACATGGTGGTGTAAGCAAGTCAATTTTTCAAGGCCAATAAGCTAAAGAAAAAACGTTTATCTATCTCCAGTATTTGTTCAGTAGAAAGGAGGATAGAATCAGACCATCAGCCCCTAATTTTGTCGAAAGGAGGGTAAGGCTGTGAAAGGCAGGGACAAGAAGGAGTTTCAATGGTAGAGAGGGAGATATGAACGGGAGAGGCTAAAGAAAAGTACCAGAAGCAGCTAGGGGTAGTGAGTTTCGAAGGGGAGTCGGTGGAAGAGATATCGGGGATCTTAAAGTGGAGGTGACAGGGTCTGTGCAGAAGAAAATGTTCAGAAAGAAGGAGAAGGGAATGGTGAAACCTTGGTGGGATAGGGAATATTAAAAGATGAAGAGGAGAGTGAAAGGCAAGTACGAGAAGTGGAATGATGGAACTGTGAAGAGAGTGGAGTATGTGGAGATGAGGAAGGAGATAATATTGATGTGCAAAAGAGAAGAGCAAGGGAGAGAGAAGGAGCTGGAAGAGGAGTTAAGAAGTGCTAAGACCGATAAATTTTTTTTCCTGCGGGATGGTGGAAAAATCTGCTAACAGACAACGAGAAGGGTCCACACTTTTCGATAGTGTGGGGTTTCTGATGTTGGTGAAGATGACGAGATGTTGTTGTCACCATTTATCCATGGAAAAACGACCATCTTCTTATTGGCATTATTCCCCCCGGAATCGCTTTCGCATTACTTCAGGAGGTGTCGTTTTTTCGCCCGCTAAGGCTCCTGCTGGTTTCTTTTTGCATAGTCTTCCGTGCCCCAACCAGGATGTACGCATCGTCCTCAGTAGCGCGACAATGTCGCGCCTTGGGCTCGTCGACTTTCGACATCTTGGCTAGGCACGGTTGAATCTTTCGGAACCTCTGAGTGTGAACCACTGCCAGCTCGATTCATTTCGAAGGTTCCTTTGGTCTGCGCCCCTCTTTGCCACATCTCCAACAGCAGTCCTTCCTGTCGGGACCGTTGCAGGCGCCTGCTATGTAGCCGTAGCGTTGGCAGCGATAGCACCTGGTTGCTGTAACCTTCTTCCTTACGCGGCAGGAGACCCACCCAGCTTTGAGGTGTCCAGTCCGCAGTAGTCTCGCAGCACCCTCTTTGTTTAGTTCAACAAATGCATGCAGGTTTCCCCTGAAGGCCTTCTTCGTGAGACTCACCTTAAAACTGGTGAGCTCAGGTTCGCCCAAGTGGTTCTTCAGGGCCTCTTTCACCTCTTCCTTCTCCGTCGATGGTTCTGAATCGAGAATCTCGACCTCAACTCGGGGAACAAGCTCTCGCACGTTCCCCGTGTTAACAACTACTTCCTTGATGGCAGAGGATAGTTTCTCCCTGCCCTCTGCTTCGCTTCCCACTTCCGACCTCGATCAGGATCCCTCCGTCCCGCGTCTGCCGTATTCCCTTGACTTTCACGCCAAGGTTTTCTGGCTGCACCGCACTCCAGATCCCGCGCAGGACGCTAGCGTAGCTAAAACCCCTGGAAGGTCTAATCAGCACTGACTCGGGTCGAGCTCGTTTCGGTGTCCTTGCCTTCTTAGTCTTTG
Organism: Neuroterus valhalla; assembly: GCA_011762715.2. Classification (NCBI taxonomy): domain Eukaryota; kingdom Metazoa; phylum Arthropoda; class Insecta; order Hymenoptera; family Cynipidae; genus Neuroterus; species Neuroterus valhalla. The sequence goes on from WSXT02147033.1 coordinate 4,594, forward strand.
TCTTCTCAGCCAGCTTTGACTCCTTTAAAGAACTCTAAGCTTCAGGCGTAGACCCTTGCGCCCGAGACCTTATCTTCTTTTGCGCAGGTCTCAATGCGCTCGTCTCCGGGGGACTTTCGGCTGGGTCTCTTAGCCTCTTCTTCCCTTTGGTAGAAGCCGGAGGTTTCCCGGCATCTGCTGCCGTCTGAGTCCCCACACTTTTCACCATTGTCGCCTCAGCAGAAAACTTCGTGTTCTGGAACTTTCCTCCGAAAATCTTCTTGCCCATTTCTTGGGTAAGACGAGTTTCGAAGTCCGCTGTCCAGCAGTCTGTGTACCGCACACAGTCTTGCACTCTGTCGAGGACAGCAAGTGCTTCGTCAAGGCCCTTTGTATTTTGCGGGTGCATATGGCGTTTTGTCCCGCAAAAATCCACCATTTCAATAAGGATGCTCTCCAGCTTTGCTATGTGGCTTTGCGTCTGCTTGACACTTTCGTTCATTTTGAACTTAAAGAATCCAACATCAGTCCTGGAAGCTAGGTCCCGTTCCTCCGTCACATTCAGCTCTTCTCCAAATAACTCGTAACACGGACTTATTTCGTGTATTTGCCCCCCCCCCCCCAAAATCCATGGAGCCGGCGCTGGCCACCCAGGCTTTCACCCGATTAGAACCAGCGGGGAGATTGATACTCCTTTGGGGTATTTTGTTGTCAATACACTTACTCATCGTTGATTTGTTTATCAGGGTTTCTTCCCCTAGCTATTTTTTGTCTACCCCGGGTAATTGATTTCCCCGATGCCCCCCATATCTGGGAGGCATTCCCCCATCCGCAACCTGGGGAAACGCCCGATGGGAGACTAGCAAACACCACACGAGAGTAAAGGAATAAGTGAGAAGATCGGAAGTGAGGGAGTTTTTTAAGGAATCATTTGAGGGCTCAGACGGGCTGTTAGAGACTGTCTAAAAGAGGTACATAAGGAGGTATGGAGGGGTGAGGAATTTTAAGGACAGTGGAGGGAGGGGCTGATAGTGCCACTGTATAAGAAGGGGGATAGGGGTAGGCAGGAAAATTATAGAAGAATCACATTCATGAACACGGCGTACAAAGTGTACGCAATGCTATTAGCGAAGACACTTAGGAATGATGTCGAGAGAAAAGGCATATTGCTGGAGGCTCAGACGGATTCAGAGCGAGTAGGAGCACTATAGACAATATTTATATCTTGCAGCACGTGGTGGATAGAGAAATAGTGAGGAAGGGATCAAAAGTATACGCGTTTTTCGTAGATCTGGAAGATGCTTTCCCATCAATGAATAGGGAAAGGTTGTGGGAGGTGGCGGATGAGAGGGGAGTAGGGAAAGGTTTGATCAAAAGGGTGAGAGGGGTGGATGAAGAGACGAAAGATAGAGTAAGATGAAAGGACACGATTTTAGAGGGTTTTTGGGTGGATAGAGGGTTAAGGCAGGGGTGTCCGCTTAGCCCAACGCTTTTCGTGACCTTGATCGCTGGCATGAAGAGGAAGCTAAAGGATCCTTCTTCTAAGAGTGTTTGGCGGGTGAGGGTAGGAGATGATGAAGAGAGTGAGATGGTACCTGGATAGAAGTCGGCTAGCGTCGAATGCAGAAAAGTCCAAGATACTGGATTTCAGAAAAGGAGGTGGAAGGGATAAGGGAAGATTGGAAGTGGAAGGAGACGGCGGTGCAGGAGGTGGAAGAGTTTGTGTACCTGGGTTCCCTATTTTGAAGGAATGGAGAAGTGGATGGTCAAAAAAGGAAGGAAGGAGAATTCTGTGATGAGGCACGTGTGGGGATTGGTGAAGAGCTTGTTTGCAGAAGACTTTTTTAAGGAGAATGAAGCTGTTTGACACCCTTGTGATGAGCGTGCTACTGTATGGAGTAGAGGTGTGGGGTGAGGGGAAAGCAAGCAGGTAAATAGGGTTCAGGAAATGTATATCAGATAGACACTGAGGTCGGACAGAAGTACACCTCGTTATATTGTAAGGAGGGAGGCGGGGAGAACGAGTTTGGGGATTTGGACAGGTAGACGGGCGTGTAGGTATGAGGAGAAATTCCTGGAAGAAGGCTAGTAAGAGAGTGTTAGTGGAAGAAAGAGAACAGGAGAGGAGATGGAAAGATGGAGGATGAGAGAGAAAGGTTTTTCCGAAAAAATCGTCTGCATAAGGCTGAAGTGAGAAGCATCCACCAGGAGGGAAGAAAGGTGTATGAGACTGTTAAGAGGAACGGCCTAAAGATAGAGAAGGCAGAAAGGGAGGAGAAGATAAGAGGGTCAAGTTATAATGAGAAATATCGATGCATTATGCCAATGGAGAGATCGCGATATTTGTGTGGGAAAGGAGATGAAGGAAGCCAGGAAATAATAGCGAGGATGAGATGTGTAAGCATGGAGAGCTTCAATAGATAATAGGAATTGTGTGGAAAGGGGTGCAAAGGTGGAACACTGGTTGGAAGGATGCGAGGAAGTGGAAAGGAGCGGAATTAGCATGGATCAATACTGCATGGAAACGAGGAGAAAAGGGCGATTGCATGGGCGAGAAGAGTGTTGGATGAGATGGGGAGGAAGAGGAGGAAGGAGATGTACATGTAGGATAAATGTAAATAATGTAAACAGTAAATGAGGAATAGCAAATCAGGCATAGTAGATAAGAAATAGGTAGGAACCGCGGAGGCCGACTTTGTCAATGCAAGGCTCGCGAAATGTAGGGAAATGCGTGCAAAGCAAAGCATGTTAGATATGTGAAAATGTTTGTAGAACACGGTGGTGTAAGCAAGTCAATTTTCCAAGGGCAATATGCTCAAGAATAAACGTTCATCAACATATCTCTCATATTTTCCCTTGGTTGGTGGTTTCGTAATAGTAGGCTCTCGTCTTAATGATTATTTCCGCAAGAACTCACATGCACACCCGCACACATAGTAAGATTATTTACGTGATTTCCTTTGGAAGACGTGCTCCAAACAGATTTCCATTGATTGAAAAATATTCTTTTATACCCTTATCTTGAAATATGGAGTGCCATGTATGCATTTGAAGCTTCTTCAGCATTTTGAATTCAAATAATATAGCACGGCGTCTATAATAATGATAGTTTTTTCAATTTATTTGTTACTCACTAAATTGTATCATAGATTTTAATAGATACATATGTATTATCCAGTGCTGTCATACTTTGAATGTATAAACTTATTACAATGGAGATTTACATGCTCCTCTTTTCATTTTTTTTCAAGAAAGCAATTAATACTACTAATTCTCATGTTCGTAATACAACAACGATTGGACATTTCTACAAAGCATTCAGGATAGTCTACTTGAACTATTTCTTAAGCATAATGAGCGCACTTCACATGAAGTGACGATTATGAGTTTTTACTGAATCAGAGAAATTAATCACAGATTCAACAACCCCAATACTTTGAACGTATACCCGGGAAAATCGCCCATTTTTATAAATGCATCTTTTTTCACAATATGGAACCATTTGAATCACACAAACGTATAAAGAAAAAATTAAATAAGAATGAAAAATATATTTATTCCAAAAAAAATAACACTAGACGTACTCCGAAAGGGATGAATTATATGATTCACCTTATTATTATATTTTTACTCACTCATTACTAGGACTCCATTCTTCTGAACAAACTAAGTTTCTATGAATAATCTTATCGTTAATGATTTTATAACTATCCCAATATAATAATATTTTATTAGTTTTTAAAATTGTTTCACAATAGATACCCTTGATGAGGAGAGCAGTGCGAGGGGCAAATCACTCTCGATTCAGTGTACTTGATGCTCGAATCAATACAAAGAATCACTGTAAATAATGATGGCGATACGAAACTATTGTGAATTTAATGCGAGGTTCAATGTAACTCGTTATTTAGAAATATCAGCTGAAGCGAATAAGGCGCGTACGTTCTATTTGATGATATCAACGTGAGTAAGGTGGACGCTAACGTCGCTAACGTTCACACTGATTCGAGAGTGATTCGCCCCTCGAAGCAGTGTCCTTTCGAAACGTTGGGATTTTGAATTCTAATGAAATTGTCTGACAGAGTTAGAGGTTCTTGAGCAACACTTTTGTTGTTCTTCCACCTTCTTCTTTATAATGTACCTTCACTCATTGACTGAATTATATTTTTCCCTTTTGTAACATCTCTTTCTCGATGGAATATAATTATGTTCCACAATTCCTTGATTTACTATCTCTGAATTTGTGTAGAATTCGAAACTTCATAAATGCAAAATTGTCAATAACAAATGTTTAGATCTTTCTTTGGTAGGCAATTTAATTCAGAATCATTTTGTTGTATTTTCTGTTTTTTTTCTCAGGAAATAAAATTTTTTATTTTGAGTGTTTCTTTTCACGCTTCCACGAATTTCATCGTTTCTTGCATCGTTTGACAGATATTGTAGATATTTCCAAGGGAAACAATTGTTTTGTAGATCTTCGAGAAATGCCTATACACATTTTTTTGTATCTCATATAGTTTTTCTGAAAAATGAATTAACCATTAGTCAATAATTGCTGGTTAACTAACTTTTCCTTCCTTTTCTGGGCCTACGCAGTGTGAAATAGTGCAAACCATTCGGTTGATTTCTCCGAAAGTTATAATTACTCCAGATAACGACGATGATAACGATGACAAGAGGCAGTCATCGTAGTGAAAAATATTTTTCTTAATAAGTAAGTCTGAAACCCCAACGGATTTCTGGTGTATCTAATATCTTGACCACTTATCCTGGGCTGTCGAAAAAAAATTTCTGTTTGTTTGAAAAAATTGTTTAAAAACGAAATATTCGAAATCTTTACTCTTTCAAATAACATGGACTAGATGGTTTTAATAAAAGTTCAACATGATCGATTCATTTTATTTTTATTGTTTCGAAAGTAACCGCATTATTTGCGTTATTCTAGTCAAAAGTTACAGGATATTTGACAATAATCCGAACAAATAGGAATTTTTTTAACAATTATATGTGAGTGGTAAAAATAGCAAATTTACCATAATGCTCTCGAGTTTGTTGACAAGTATAATGAGAAGAAAACTAATGTTCCTGCCTCATTCCAGACGAAAAATTACATTTAGATAATTAAAAGTTGCTCAAACATTTAGAAATTATTGAAAATGTACATTAAATGTATACATTCATTCGAAGAAATCATACCAAGAAGTACATGCGACTTTCACTTGTTTCGATTGAATGCATGCTTCGAAGCCTGATATTTATAAAAATTGGGCTCTTGCTCATGTATTTTTAATTATCTGAAAATGAATTTTGCAGTTCATTTTTTCGTAACCTCACAGAATGAGCCATTGTTCCGAAGGAAATTCGAACTCTGACTCTTTCCGAAGAGCCATGCTGGTCTTCATGTTAAAATGTTTTTTTTTTTTTAAAATATACCTATTGAAATAAAAAAAAAATCATTTCTACCTTGATTTATATATACGCAAATTTCTTTTGAATTAGAAACGCTTAAAGAGCCCTGTCGCTCGCAAGCATCAGCGCGCCTAGGGCGCGCGTCCGTAGGATCTCGCGCTTCGCGCTCGATAATGTATTTGACTCGCGCTTCGCGCTCATTTGTTCCAAACCTCGCGCTTCGCGCTCGGGTATTTGTGTCTCGTAATCGGAATGCTTTTGCTATTGTTCATTCCAATAGAAAGGCAGATTTGAAAGTGAATTGAACAAATCAATCTCTTTTAGACCCTATTTAACCAATGCAACCTCATATTTTTATCTTATAACGTAATTAGGTA
>WSXT02147044.1:0-10358 GCA_011762715.2 Neuroterus valhalla
GGGGTAAAAAGTGGCAAAAATTGGGCCACGTGGTTTATGGAAGCCCCCTTATCGAATTTCATTCAAATTCCATTTAGTGCAGAGTTAAACATTTCAGAAAAAACCACAACTTTTCAGAACTTATCTAAGAGAAAATGGTTGAAAATAATAATGATTTGTTTAAATAAGGATGTTCGTTAACTCGCATTAATTATTACCTCACTAAGTGAAACGTGGACAGAAAGCTTAAGAGTTTAGAAAAAACCGCATATTTTCAGTACTTATCTAAGAGAAGAAATCCATAAACAATTATGTTTTGTTCAAACCATTATTTTTGATAAATTAAAATAAATATCAACTCATTCCAAGTGAAGAGTGGGCAAAAAGTAAAAATTTCAGGAAAAATCGCAAGTTCCCATTATTAGGCAAAGAGAATATCATTAGCAATGATAATAAGTTGTTTAAACATAAAAAGTTCAAAATTTCAGGCAAAACCCGCAACTATGTAGTATTAATCTAAAGAAGATAGCTATAAACGTTTACAATTGGTTTAAACAATTATTTTTGCTAGATTAAATTCAATCGCTTTCACTGAAACTTTGAAAAAAGGTTGGAAAATTTAGAAAAAACCTTGACTTTCTAGCCCTTTTCTGAGAGAAAGTTGCTAAAAACAAAAATAAATTGTTAAAAAAATTTAAATAAATATCTAATTATCAGTATAAAGTAGTATTACATGTATTTGAAACAATCTGCGTTGAAAAAATCGCAAAAAAATCATGAGTACGGTCAAGAACTCGAAAAAACCATTTTTTTACTCATGGGGGTTTGTTGGGACCCTACAAAACAGGCTTATGGGGGTGATATTTGAAAAGTAATACTTTATTTGTGTTCTGTGACTAATTTTGAACAGAAATGGTGAATTTCGTACTCGATTCACCTTATATTGAGATTTCTGAATAAAATGTACAAAAACATCTTTTTTTCTTGTGGGGAATGCGTGTTAAACTTCATGGAGCCTACACCACCTCTGCATATTATTTTTTTCGAAAAAAAAATGCGTTTATTTTTCGTGAATTCGAACAAATTTCCAGGCGTTTTGTATATAAATTCGAAAAAAATGTTTGGACTACCCTATCAGTACATACATAATATTATATCAGGAAATACTCCGAAAACAATAACTCAACTCTCAGCTAGAAATCAGCCAATAAATCGGGATCTCGTAGTCGATACGAGGATAGAAATTATTCTGTGAAGACAATATTACGAGCTCCTTTAGAGTATTTTCTTCTGTTGGTACCACAATATTTAACCAATTTCTTCACGTTACATGAGACCCTGAAGCTGTTTTTGAAGAAATTTTGAATTTTTATAGACTGATAACAAATTTCCTTCTTTGTTAATGTGAACCGTTTTTCGCTAACATTTATTGATAAAATACTACTGGGTTTTGTTGAATCTTACCGTATATACTGACTACTGACAGATGTCTAAGAATAATAGCTGACCAGAAAAATTATTCTCACAAATTTTAGATTAGAGATTCTATTTTATATTTTATGCGTAAATCGAAAAAAGCAAAATTTACGGCTTGTCAGGATTCGCTACGTGAGAAGTACTTTCAGGCGTTCATCACCCATGAAAATGTATACAGACGTGTGGTTGTATTCTATGGGAGATTGTATGTATGTGAGTTGAATGTGTGTATAGTTAACTGCTTCTGACAGAACTCACCTTCACAATCTCACCATGTGAAACATATAGATTATATATGTATGGGCACGTGAAAGGTGTCCTGTTGATGCTGCGATACGTCAGGTGATAAATTGATATTGTGTACGGAACGCTATAAAGCTCTTAGCGATTGCATTGTTTTATAAGAGCAGTTTTATATAGTATTCTCGAAAAGCATGTATCTGGTTTTTCTAGAAATTCAATTTTTTATTTTTACTTATATTTTTTACGATTGAAACAGAAACTACGCGTCCAATGGGAAAAATTATAACAAATTAACACATATTTTTTGGGTGAATAACTTTTCTCTATCAATCTTCTGTATGAGCCCTAGTGATTTTTTCAAAAATTTTATTACTTCATTTTTATAGTTATATTTCCTGATTTAAATGAATTCATTGTACGGTTTCTTATAAATGAAGCAAAAACTACTTGTCCTATCAAAAAGTTAATTTTACCAAATTTGTAGATCTCCTTTTGGTGCCTAAGTTTAGTTCATATATATTTCCCAGTAGCTTGCATAGTTTGACCACAAAATGAATCTTTCTTTTTATCATTATTTTTTGTGCGACCAAAATTTGAATTTTCTTTTTTCCGATAAACTCGAAAAGTTGTAAAGATCATCCTGGAGGGCTCCCGAAAAGGAACTTTTTTTTCATATCTTGCGTGGTTTGGCTGAAAATTGTCATTTTCGTTTATGTTTTTGAACTTCGAAAATGCCACAACTCTGACAATTCTGTTTTTATATAAAAAAATCATAGGTATAAATTGTTTCACTTTTTACCTACTACAAGAAGCCGTACACACGATTTTTGATACTCGGAAAAAACCCAAGAAAATTTTCAAAATGCTCCCTTTCTCCCATTTTTCATCCTCCCTGAAAATGGGTGCCAAAGCACGATCAGATATGATCTTTCTTTCGAAAGTTATCGAGTTCACAGATTATTTTTTATTTTTTTTTGTGCGATCAAAATGGGGATTTTCGATTTTTTGAGAAAATTCAAAAAGTTATAATCACCATCTTGTAGGGCTCTCATGAGGAAACTTTTTTCTCTCTGACTTTCTTTTCAATCTTGCTTCATTTGGCTATAAATTCTGATTTTCATTTTTACTTTCGAATTTTGGAAATGCCACAACTCTGAAAATTTTGTTTTTACAAAAAAATATCACAAGGATAAATTGTTTCATTTTTCACCTACTACAAGAAACCGTACTCACAATTTTTTGATCATGGAAAAAAGAAGTAAAAAAAAAGTTCAAAATGCTCCCTCTCTTTCATTTTTCATCCAAAGTAGCTGGTTAACGAACTTGACCTGTATTTTTGGTCCCGCAAAATGTGTTTCAAAGGGCTATCCAATCCGAGCAGTCTTTCAAAAGATATGGAGTATACAGACACCAACGACAACGACAACAGACAGACATACACGAAAGTAAAAACTACTTTTTTGGAATCAGGAGGTCTCAAAACGTGGAGATTTCATAAATTTTGCGAAAGTCAATTTTCACATAAAACCAATACCTTCTCATTATGATGAAAATGTAAAAATTAAATCATAAGTTTGACACGATTAAGAGAAACTTTCATAATTTTAGTGTCGGAGTTGGAGGGATATTTGGTTGTTTGAATCGATAATAATAGAATTTTCTCTCAGGTCTGAATTGCATGAAAAATATAACTCAACCACTTCGATTGGCTCGACTAACGAAAAATTTTACAAAGATTCGAGAAGTAAGATTTTCGACGCTAGAGATAAGGAAGATTTTCGCGTACATGGGATGACATGTAAAGAAGAAGACGCTAGCAAAGGATGAGCTCATGTAACCTACTTGATGACATCACAGCAGTTTTATAAAGCATTTTACTATGTATATATTTGTGGAAACTAGAAATAAAGATTATATTCTTAGTACGTAAATTGTATCTTCCATCCCTTCTACAGCCGATACTTGACTGGTAACGTCAATAAACTGAAACATACTTTCACATTATCTACTAGCTAGCGTTAGATTTGGTTTTCCGGACTAGCGCTAGACTAGCCTAATCGGATTAGTGCTAAATTAGCTTGTGCAGACTATTCTTAAACCATAAAAAACTTTTTAATTCCATTCAGCGTCATGACTGTTCATCTCGACAGCGCCAAATTAGCAGCCAGGACGGTCTTTCATGGCCCCGAATAGTTTCACCATAATTTTTTAGACGGAAAACAAGTAGGCTGCTGGTATTGATGGAAAACCTGCATAATTTTTTCTTCGTTCTGTTTCACTATTATCTGGGCCTCATTTTGTACTCGACATAAATTCTCTCAGAAATTGAAATTTGATATCTCAACTGAAAACGAAGATCAATCATCTTGAGGCTTAAAGAGATAATATTTCCTTCCTATTATTATCGTTTGCTCAGAGTCTCTAAGGCGGTAAGGATGGAGTTAGGGGCGTAAATTATGCGTACGCTCGACCCTCGACAAATTATTAAAAGTTAAACAGTATTTGATTTATATGAGAGGGCAGCACCGACCTGTGCCAGCCCGCACGAGCTGGTGGAAGCACGGCCTGCGGAGATTAATTTTATTACTTCCGCTCGAGTAATTATTGCATTACTTCACGAGGAAGTTGCCCTGAGCCGCCACGGTTATTGCTGCTGCCTGCCTGCCTGCTACGCTCTTAGAGTTATACCGCTTCTTTACCTTTCTTCCTTCACCTTTCATACTTTCACGATTGACTAAGAAATTACGGAACCCTGCACATTTTCACTACGCTTTCACGCTTCCAAGTCAAATTAATCTTTAAATTGCAAGCACACCCAATGTAATTGCTGCACCAGTTCTTATACAATTAACTTTTCATCCTTTTTGAACTCATTTCAATACATTTGCATTCCCATTAACTTCGGGATTCCTATTTCACTATCAATATTATTTTATGTATCAGACACGGTGGAACAAAATATAAAAAATGCCTTTCGCCACTGTATTTAAAGAAAAGGTTTGAAGAAGAAAACTTAGAAATAGTTGGAGAGCTTCTGGTTACAATTTTCGACGGAATAATTTCCCGAACTTCTTGCTTCATTTGTCTCCTGCTCCGATTGGTGAACATTGGAGCAAAATAATTTTGTTATATGTAAAGATTACAAGAGGTTAGTTGATACAGTGAAACACATATAACTTCGATACATTTCATTTAATGTTACTTTTGCACATGGATAAAATAAGTACTTATCTATCCGACTTACACCGAAAGACTGACTCGTTATCTTCCCGAGCCTATGTACTCACACACATAATCGCGGATTACACATACATATAGAGATCCGCTTAGATACTTACTCCTCAACTCTTCCTCTCTTTGAATAAGCGTTTGTCCGTTTATTCACAGTATCACGGTCACAAGCAGCTATCTTTTCTATCACGTAGTTCTGTAATTACTCACTGTGAACCTCCAAATTTTACTCCTTTATTGAACAGTGTCTCTGAACGCATTGGATAAACCCTTTTTCCTCTATCCAACACTTTTTCCAAAGCCTCATACCCCACTCAAACGTTTCCCGATGAACATATCCTCTTCTTTTCACGGAAGTTAGATTTTTTCTGCATGAGACGATATCAACTGAACAGTGTGTCTTTTTTCACTTTGTTGTTTCAAAGCATATCCATGTGATTCTAGGTTTTTTCTCAAATCTTTTACCGTAAATTTGTCACCCATTTCGTACTGCGCTTTTCCATTACCTTTCCTGAATCCAATCTGATCATACTGTTTTACCTAAAACATATTTTTGAAACAATCGCCTCAAGAGTTGACGGTTTTATGCTTTTGAATCGTTTTTAAGGAACCTTATTTAACCAGAATATGAACGAACAGTTTTTGCGCATGCGCAGTAGAGGATGACTTAATTCAGACACAGGTGAAAAAGCTGCGCTCGAGCTCCTCCGATATGGGTACTTTAGACACTGACAGTGGTAAAGGAACATACTTAAACTACGTGACCTCTTTTTCTTTTGTTTAAATAAAGTCGAGAATAAGAATTCCTTGAAGCCAATAGGGATAAAACGATGTAAACAAAAGAAAAACAGTTAACGTAGTATTTGAACGTTCCCTAGCTTCAAACACTGGTGTTGGTATCTTAACGCTTCCGCAAGTTTGCATATTTGATGTTGTTGGTTAGACTTTATACTGTATACTGGCCACATCTGATGGGCAGTATGAGTTCCAGTTTTTCTGATGGGAGCAGTGTAGTGTAACAGCTGTGACAGTGTGGTAGTAGGTAACTAGTGACAGTCTGACAGCTAGCATGCTCCGAAATCTCTTTGGCGACTGAAATAAAGCGGATTTATTCAAAGAATACACAATTTTTTCGACTGGTCAGTTCGTCGTAGGAACTAAGCTCAAGCATAAACTTCGTATACTCTCCGTCTGATTGCAGGTTAGATTCCTCCCTCGTTCTCTGGAGAGTTAATAAAAAAGAGAGGTTAGTAAATGTTGAGGAAAGTTGTTATGCAAAGACTCTCAAAACCCGTAAAAATGAGAGAGTATGAACAAATATTTGAAACAAAAACGCTCTCAGAGAATGTGTTGTTGGTTTATTTCAATAACTAATATAATTTATATAAAATGACTCAAAACGGGAGCAGCAAGATCTGTATATACTCGATACCAAGGTCTTTTTGGCCATTTTGCTTTCCAGGGCAGTGTTTACAAGATTCCGATGTTCTTATCTGAATTGCTGTCTATTTTTGACCACTCCACAAATGACCTTATAATAATTTTTATCTTTACAATGGAGAAATGGTTAGCATTTAGTTTTCGAATCACATCTTCCTTCAGTTTTTGACGGTATAACCACTCTACATTCTCACATTGAGCAACCCCGATTTATTCTATTTTCTAACGCAGAGAGCGTTTTTTAATCTGGAATTTATTTCGTATAACTTCTTTCTTTTTGATCTAGTTCTATTTCGCCTATGTTAAAATGTCCTTAGATCGGTGAAAGAATGGTTTTGAATTCTTTCTCGATTTCTCTTCCAATCAATCATGCTATATTTGTTGGCATTTCATCATTGTCTACTTTGTGAATCTTTTCCGAAATTATGAATGGCCCAAGTCCTTTAATCATGATCAACCTAGAATCTGCAGACATTACCTTCCTATTGGACTTTAATTGTTACATCCTAATTTCTGATTGTTAAATAGGTTTGCGCAATTTAAGTATTTGGCAGGGACATAATTTTATCGTACTCGTATATAGCTGTTGTAGCAACACCGGAATCGATTTCCTTTTTGACTCGAATGTTTCCGAATATTTACAGATATCTATACGGGATTAATTGAATTATTATATTATATATTGAAAAATTTTCATTCAGTTGACCTCAAACATTCAGTTCTATTAAGATTTTCATTTCTTCTAGTAGATACCGAAATTACATTAATTTTTATACCACAATGCAAATATGACTCCTCCTGAATTCTTAAATCTTTCTTTAAATGATATGGCTTACAACAGCAATGACCAGAAATCGGATGCCTTAACCCTGAAGATGTTCCAGCTTCTATAGGTCCTCCTCTTGTTGAGGATGACAATATGTCTTTCCAAATTTATCTGCCTTATCTTCTCGGTAGATTGGGCACTGATATCTGCTTTTGGAAATGTTTATGGATTTCTCCTCTGAGATTTTCTTTATTTCGCTGCTTTCACTCGTACTGCATGCTTCGACAAATGTTGTTTTAGCTGCTAAAGCCGTTCTGACCGCTTTCTCAGGAGTCGAATATTCTAACTTCAAGACTTCAATTCTCGTTCCTCTTCCTCGTAATTAAATTACTGATTGATCCATAATCTAATCGTTTTGATCTGTCAGCTACGAAATATTGTTCCAGGAGTTCCGCAAACCTATTCCAATCATCTGTATCAAAGTTAAAATCAAATAATTTCTTCTTAAAGTAGATCGAAACCTAACAGCTACGTAATTAATTTCTTCTTATAGTGTTTGATAATAGTTTTCCTGATGAATCAACAGTATTTGACTCGCCAATTAAACATCCCAGTTTCACGAGTTTTTCGATCAATCCTGGTTTCTTTAGTTTCAAAGTTCTGCGAGCTTAGTATCTTGGAAACTTGATCACAAGGGCATGTTAAACAAAGTGAACACACATAAACCGTTCGTATACACTTACTGCTTGCCTGGGGGCCTCTCGGCAGAGGGCCAGTTTCTCGGCTGTTCATGCTTGAGTTATTCTGTCTTCCCTCCCGAGGCTCGCAAGACAGCATATCAGCCTTAAAAAGGCAGTACCGTCATGCGTAGCATAGGAGCTGTTTACTTGGGGACCCCAGGAAAGCGGTGAGTGTAATTCATTAAGTGTTACTTTAACCTGAGGTTACTGTAAGTATTTATCTTTTCAATTTACACCGAAGGACTGACTCGTTATTGTCGGAGGACTATGTACGCAACCGCATACACATCAGTACAGATACACACTGTACAGTAATGTTATTATATTGTCAATGTAGTATTCAGTCAAAATAGTTATAAACTGCTTGCGACGACTTTATCCTAATCTGTCAAAGAAAAAGCCTCAGGTGTATGTTATTAATATCAATCTTTTCTGGAAAAGTGTATCTTGTTTGGTTCTTACCTCGTGACGATGCCGGGGATTGTAGAATATATGGAGCAAAGGTGAATATAGAATTTGTAAGAAGAAAAATGGGTTTGAGGTCAATCTAGAAGTCACATGTAGTTCATTCGAACAAGACACTTTTTCCACAACATTGCTTCAAAACAGTTCCCTGATCAATCGGTCCAGCAATCACTCAAGGTGGAAAGCTCCACAAACGGATATCAATTGACGATCCACACATGAACCTCCGAATTGACTATTTGACCCATACATAGGTTCATACCCTTTATATCAGGAACACGCATTGACCAAAGTTCTCCATAAGGGACAATGCTTATCGGCAATTATACTTTTAGGCATCACTCTTCTTCTTCTTATATACATTAGTATTTTATGTATCTTTATCCTTATATATACGCCTCCTGGTTCCTCTAGACTCACGCATTCATGCTGACTTTTTCAATCAGCGCATCGCTGCACATATTCTTCAAGAATGGAATGTCCATCGAGTACACTTTACTCATGTCCTTTCTTGAGATGTCCAGATCTTGCTGACACACATCACAGTAGGGTCAAGCGAAAAATTATGTACTGCAGTTCAAGCTCAATTTGTTACACTTCCGCTTTTAATATTGGCCTGTTCACTGCGTATCATCTTCCTATATCCGTTCATACGTTTAAATATATCTACATCTATCTTCTCGGAAGTAGTTCTTGATACACAGAAGGACAAACACTTCTTAGATAAACTGGAACATGAACATCAACACACTTCATGCTGTCATACAGTCTGCTCATCGATTCCTGAATCTCATTCACTCATTTTTCTATGAAAACCGTCTTAAGTCATTTGTCCATCTTTCAATGCTCTTTCTACTCTTGAACTCGCTTTGCTACCACTGAAGAAGCAGGCGCAAAAGGCTACTTTGTACCCGCTTCGTACCCAGGCAGAAAAAAACACTTTATGCAAAATTTTAATGCATAAAGAAGCATACCTGTGGTGCAGGTTCGACGAAAATTTGTTTGATTTTCTGAGAAACTTATCTTTTATTACATTTTGTTTTAAGTTTGTCTTCTCCCTAATTCATTTCTGTAAATGGTAAGAAACTGGCTAAAGTAAGGTGTAAAAACTCGTTCCGAAAAAATGCACGGAACACAGGGTAGCTTGTCTGCAGGTTCTGGTATTGGGTAAGTATCAGTAAATAATCGCGCTGGACGTTACATTACTGCGTGGAATTTATGATTTGGCCGTTCGGTCACGTTCGCCGGAGGGCTCCTTCGGAGTCGAAGATGGCTTTTAAAAAGAAAAAAGTAGGCAAAAAATGAAAAGTGAGATGAGGAAAAAGAAGACTTCAACGGTGACGATGAAGAGGACAGAGGGAAGAAAGTTTGTGAATGGGAGCTCTCAAACGCCTTGCGAACCAATTTGCCACAACGCGTCCACAAGGTGATAGATATCAGGTAATTCGTCAATACTTCTCGGTTAACTTGAAGTCGGATGTTTTAAAGCAATAACACATATTTTAGAAAACCTTCAATAATTTTAGGGAAGATCTTTTTGTTTTGAGGTAACTCAACAAGAACGACATTTAACTGTTTAGATTCAAAAAGGAACAGTGTTCTATCACATTGGGTACAATAAGGTGATATAATTGCTATGGAATAAAAAATAAAATCGTTTCAGAACGTTGTAATTCTTTTGCATAGCGAACACATTCTGTAACTCTTCTTGATCCAAAAAGGGACAGTGTTCTTTACAATGGCTTGAAAACCATAGCCGTCATGTTCTGAAACGAAGGGGTACATAGTTTCAGAAAATTGTAATCCTATAATATAGCAAACACGCTCTGTATCTGTTCCAGATCAGAAAAGCAACAGATTGTCATAACAATGGTTTTGAGATGGTAGCAATATGACCGCTCTTTGTATCCATCCAGCAAGTGCCACGGCATATAAAGCACTCAGATATTGCTTTAAGGTTAGGGGCCATCCATTAATTACGTAAAGTGATTTTCCGGCAATATCAGACCCCCCCCCCC
>WSXT02147055.1:0-10358 GCA_011762715.2 Neuroterus valhalla
ATCATGATGTAAATAAATAAACTAATATACTTCGATCGAGGAGCAAGTTGGCAAATTTTTTATGTCGCTTGCTCCCGGAATATTCTGAGGTTGAGGTGACTTTATTATATACATTGTTCCATTTAGTGTTAGTCTGATTCTCAGATTCCTGAGAAAAGGCCTTGTTTTCTCCCAGTATTTTGGTAGATGTTCCTGATAACGATGCTTACCTTCTATAAGGTCTTGATGAAAGCGTTTGCTCTGTTTTTTACTGTAATTACTCACATAATTAGAAATTAGATCTGTAAGAAATTTTTAGGTGCAAAATAAAGTTATCTCAACTTATTAACTTTGATATTCAAAAGTATAACCTGCTACACTTTCAAATTGTTCTTAATTTCGAAATATTTCTACCCAATCTAGGGGAAACCTGAATTTTGTACATTTCATTTCATTTCATTTCATACAAAATAATCTTCTGCTTTGAAATCAAGATTTTTTTGGTCTTTTTCCGGAAATCGTTTTTTTCATTCTGCCCTTCCCTCCTTCACCCCATCATCTGCACTCACACACGAAGCAGAACTCTTCCGCTGCCTCTGCAGTTTCCAACATAATATTCGTGAAGAAATATAAATAAACTTTAGTGTTTATTTAAACTATTATTTCTCTGTTCATTTAATATATAAATGAATAATTATATATAAATACGGAAGTGCCCGTATTTAAGCTAAAAATTTGTAGGTTCTGGTTCCAATCCACCTTTTCAAACCCTTTAAAAATTACAGAAATACGAAAAAAAGGTCGAGGAAAAAACAATTTCCTCTTTGTTTTGCTCTTTTTTTTTTGACAGTTGTGAACGTATTGCTTTAAAAAGTTTTTAAGCATAAAAATACACATAAATCTGTTTACTCGTAATAAAACAGGACGAAAAAACAAATACGAAATCTGTTATACGTGAAGAGGAAAATAAGAGAATCAAAATAAATAGTTGAATATAATTTTCCTTATATCAATAAGGATGTTATTTGTAACATTTATCGGCTCCTTATTTTCAAATTTCGTTACGGGACGAAAAAATTTCACAAGAGCGGAACAGAAACGTGAAAAAGAATTCATATTATTGAATAAAAAATTAATAACTTTATTATGATTATTACATTTCATTAAAAACTAAAGAGCAAGCTACATTCAGACATTAGTGAATTTCCGAAGGTTTTTTGAAAAATTCTCCCAGAATTTCGTCCTCGGTAAGTTCAATACGGGTATGAATATTCAAAGAAGCAAAACCATTTAGTCGTTCCTGTCCCATCGTATTTCTCAGGTATGTTTTGATCCGCCTTAAAGTTGAAAATGATCGTTCTGGAGTTGCTGTAGTTACAGGAAGTACTGCAAAAACTCGCAAAATTAAATCGGCATTCTTGAATGACTTGCTATTGATGACCTGAAAAAAATTTGTCAGATTAGTGTTTGCATATGTGACTAGATCCGAGAAAAGGGACCTACCAGGCCGAAAATCGATCGTTGGATCATGATTGATTACACATGTTCTTTTACTGAATATTCATGATCTGCGATCATAAATTACAACATCGCTATTATTTACCAAAATATGAATCCATAGAAAAGATTCTTTACATGGGTTCGAATGGTACATGTAGATTTCTGATAGAATGACACTTACCAGTAAAGCATCAAGCGCATTTTGGATGTGCTGGCCATGGATTCGTTGTCTCCACATTTTGACTTCTGACAGAAAATTTCCTTTTGAAAAATCCAATAAATCTTCATAAAATGTGTAGAGGGCAGCGTATTTCTTCTCGTTAAATTCTTGTTTTGGAAACAGATGGCCGAAACTTTGGAAAAATTGATTTGTGTTCCGAGAACCGACTTTTGAGTTGAGACATGAACGTATCCAGAAAGGGAATGTAAAAAGAAATTCTGTAGGAATCTTCAATACCTTGTGTTTGAACGTTGCAACGTTTGTACGTTAATTCATTCAAACCGTCATCTGCTAGCTTTGTAGCTTCACCTAGATCTTGGTTTTTAGATCGCAATTTCCGACTCAAGGCAAAACAATCGAACTAACTGATTCCATAATGTGACATGCGATTTGGAACTCAATCGTCGAAATCGCAGTCAAAAGTTGCAATGCCTTTTGCGAAGTATCTTAATCTTTCCACGTTTTTATTCCTTCCAAAGATTTAATGACAGCCGGTTGCAACTCAACGTACGTTCCTGCTGCTTCATGAGACAGAGCCCACCTGGTAGGACAAACAGACTTCAACATTTTTTTTTCTCACTTTTGTTTATCATTCTTGAAATTTCTTGTTGTAGAACGTCTTGTCTTTTAGGTCAGTGAAACAATGCCTGTGCACCATTGAGTTGACCACTCGTCGCCGGAGCTCCGTCGTATTCTTGACCATACATATATGAGCAATCGACGCCAACATCATGCAAATAATTCCTGATTGAATCTGCCAAACCCCGTCCAGACACGTTGATAACTGGCACATGTCCAAGAAAATCTTCACAGATATTCGATTTTGGCTCCAAGTATCGGATGAAAATGGATAATTGTTCAAAGCTCGATATATCAGTCGATTCATCTGCTAAAACTGAGAAACCTTTGGCTCTATTAACTTTATCCACAATTTTTCCTCTTATCAATTTGTGACAAATTCCGATCATCTCGTTTTGAATGGTTTTGCTCAAATATGTTGCATTTTTTGACAAGGACAAAAGATTTTCCTTCAGAAGTGGATCACACTAAGCTCGATATCTCAGAACAGCCCGAAAATTTCCTTCGTTCAACATCTCACTTTCATCAGCTTCGTTGTTAGTGTTTGGCAATTTTTGAAACAAAGGTCCGTCGTCTCTATGACCACGGAGAGCAATTCCTTGTCGCCCACACAAAACAATAGTTCTAACTATATGCTTTAGTCTCTCATAATTTTCTTTCCTCGCTTTCTTTCCTGCTGGTCAAGTTGCAGATCAATTGCTCGACATTTTCCAAGCTCAACATCGCGTAAGTGTTCAATTCCCAAAATTGATTTTCTATGGTAATCATTGTTCTCGTGACTTCGAAAGGTATTTTTTGCGTGCTTCCAAACATTAAAAGGCTTGGTAACGAGCTTTCCCAGCTTTATATCACCTACTCCACCGACTTTCACACCAAAAGCTACGCAGTATTTACAATACCCACCATCATTCTTGGCAGAATATGACAGCCAGCTGAACTCTTCCAACCATTTTGTTTTAAAAGACAAGATTTTTCCCCCTGATTTTGGAAATTTGAACGTGGCCGGTGGTATCCATGAATCATTGATTACTTCAGGCATTTCACCTGCGCTTTTTGGGCTTCAGAGCGTATCAGCGATGATTCCTATGTCATTCTTGGGAAGAAGCAGAATATCGTCTTGAAGAAAAGTCGATATATTTTTTAAGAATTGTTGATTATCGGGAACTGTTGCACCATTGGAAGTTGAAACGGAATCTAAGACTAACTTTTCCGATGTCAAATCCTCATTCTGAATCAAAAATACATTAAAAAATTGTACCATGTTTCAACATAAGATACGAAATTCATGCAGGTTCTTACTATTATACGGCTTTCGAATCAAATTTTTAAGTTGTTTCGAACGTTCAAAGTGCATGAATTTTTGTAAATCGAAAAATTGGTAACTCAGATACGGAGTAAAGAATGATCTCATTTCTACAAATTTCAGGAATGTACAAATATTCATAAATGTTTTCTATTTTCCAAACGATTCAATTCCCACTCATGTTGCTCAAGTTTCATAAAAAATCTTTCCCAAATAATCATTCGGCTTACTTGAGACTTGCTCACAATTCTTGAGTTGTCAGAAAAAGAAATATACATTGCGATGATTGTGTGTTGAACCCGGGTTACATAAGTGAGAGTCGGATCCATAATCTACTGCTCCATTTTATCTTACATACGGCGTGAAACATTAATTAAAATCACAAAAGTCAACCTTAAGAGTCATAAGTACTTTAATCTTCAAAAATCAATGAAATAAATGACAGATTTATATGATTTTTATCATCTAATATATGTGAATAATATGTAGAAAAAATTTTAACAGAATATCTTCAGCTAATATGAACGTCAAGAAACAGTTTCTTAACTGAACGGCTGAGATTAGAAGCGGAACAAGTAAGAGACAGATAGATGTGGAACTCCATGTTTTCTGTCTCTACTTCTTCCAAAGTCAGCATGAAAATGTTTATATTTTACCTTTTTGATTAAAACTAGTCCAATTCCAAATTGGGAGAGTTTGAATGTTTATCTGAAAATGTCTATATTTCAATTACTTCCAATATGAAATTGTCTATTTGAAAGGTTTGGATAGGGGATTGTTTAATTCTAAACATTGTGTCAATTTTTCTTTTTTCTAATTTCTCGAATTTTTAATCCAAAGATGTTTTTCTTTCAAAATTTCCATCCAGGAATAATACAAATTACGTTATCTTCTATTTGAACTTGTTTTATCGCTCGGTTATGAATTGACCTTGCGCTACGCTTTCGGTGTTTATACTGTCCTACATTTGTATGCTCACATGTATGATCAAAATTTATCCGAAACAGAAGAGACGTTTTGTTGCCCAATTTCTTCACATGTTGTGTATTTTTTCTAGAAATTTAATCGTTTAATGTTTTATTCTATTTTATACGATTAAAACAAAAACTACGCGATCAATCGGGAAAATTATAATAAATATATAGATCTTTTCCGGGTACACAACTTTTTTCTATCAACCTTCTGTCTTTGCCTTCGTCATTTTTTCAAAAAGTTCATTATTCCATTTCTATAGTAATTTTTCCTGATTGAAATGAAAACTACAATTTCTGTTTAAAAAATATCGATAACAGATTTGAAGATATTTCCCTGGCAAAGAACTTCTGCCTATTTGTTTTCTCCTAAGCTTCTGACATATTTTGTGCGACGAGGAATTTAGTTTTTCGATTTTCTGAGAAAATTCAAAAAGTTGTGAAGACTATTATTACAAACAGCTGTCTAACGAACTTGAACTTCAGTTTCTGACACTAAAAGAGTATACCAAAGGCCAATCAAATCTATTGGTTTTTTCAAAATTTACCGGGCTGCCCGAAAGACAAGGAGACAGACACATTCGTAAAAAACCTGTTTTCCGGGTCCCGGGGGCCTCAAACCGCGGAAATTGGACAAAAGCGGTGGGGGGGGGGGGGGGGGGGTCAAATCCCACACCAATCTGATACATTCTTCGATAGGCTAGTCAATGAAGACTGCGAATAACCATCAATTACAAACATTCGTTCAATAATGCCATGTGTTGAAAAATCACTTGAGCGCTAACTATAAAAATTTGCATACTTTTGTGATGACTGTAAAGCATAGGAATTCGTCCTAAATGAAGAAAATTAATAAATCTGTGGCACAAATTGCAAATATTGTGCAAAATTGAAACATGCTTTTCCATTGGGTCTCAAACTTATTGCGCAATCCGCACAGTGTTTTTTTGACCTGAATGTCTCAAACATACGTTTCTTTTTATCACTGCTCATCATTCAGAACAAATTGCAAATATTGTACAAAATTTTGTTATACCTGTGGTTCAATCTCCAAAACAAGCTTACAAATTTGCACACCCATAATGCAGAAATGGTGCGTATAGCTCGCTCCGCTCGGAAGTTTGAGAGCGCCTCGGGTGCGTGTCGTTCTGATCCACTGGCCTCAAGGAACCCATTCTCATTACAATACTTGCCACTAATATTTACATATATATCGCATAGTATAACAAGCAAGTTGAATTCTTCATTATTTAAAAAATTAAAAAACTTTGAGGCCTTTCCAAGATAAACAAGTTTTCTATTCAATATTCTTTCTCGTCTCTCATTTGTTGTCTGCAAAATGGAATTTTTGGTTTTAGTAACAGCGTCATCACGATTCAAACGAAAACTATTCGTGTTATCGAAGAATAGTCAGGATTCAGTTCGTAGATTTTCTTATGGTTGACAATTTCGGTGCTTTTCCTTTTTTTTCGTATCTTGCATAGTTATGCTGAAAAATTGAATTTTTTATTTTTGCACCTTTCATAATTTGAGCGGAAACATGCATTTTTGATTTTGCTCGTTGTCAAACAAATCATCGAAATGGAGAAAAAGCGTGCCTTATAGAAAGATGTATGTACAATGCGAATAAAAGAAGGCATTCGTCATCTTCAGAAACCAAAATACAATGTTACGTTAACGGAGAATGGGCCTAACTAGAAGAAAACCCGCTTAAAGATGAAGCTGACCTTCAGGTCTGAGTTCAAAGGTTTCATCGGGACCAAAAATGAGCTCTGTCCAAAAACCGAGTGAGATTGAAAATGTGAACATTTTATTGCACCAATTTTTTATTTCGTATTATTTCATGCGGTAGATTCAATTGACAATGGGAAAGGCACTGGAAGGAAAGAAGGTGATGCACAGCGAAAAAAAAATGGTGAGAGCTGACGACAACAAGAAACTAGGAAAAACTCTCGAAGAACACCCGGATTTGAAAGAGGTTTTGAAGATTACAAATGGCAGAAGATGCAAGGTAAAGAAGTGAATGTACGCACCTTGATGTTGGGTCCATTAGAAATATTCTCATTGCTAATTTATTCTGCATTCAATTTAAAGTTTCAGATATTTTTGTATAGATTTAAATCATTTCCAATTAATGCGAATACCATTTATTTCGTTCTAATGTAAATTGCATTCAAGAATTGAAGGAAAAGGCTGTTGAAATAGGGAATTTCCCCTATTGTGGAAAATGAGGGAATATTTAAATATACGAATAAACGCATCGAAATTATTGTATTAAAATCAATTAAACTTCATCGTGGCATTGATTTTTCCCATTCGTCCGAAGCTGTGAGTCACCAGATAAACTTACTGAAAATTTGGGAACACACGTTTTAGGCTTTCACATCAGTCGAAGTGCAACTTTCTCCCGTCTTATTACAAAACGGCCAACTTCAATTGTGAGACAAAGACAAGTCAATACAGTTCAAGTGAAGCTCAGCAAGCCCGATTCAGATCGTCAGGTAGAACATCCTGACTACTGCATCAGTCAGTGGCCTGTTGGTCGTGGGGACTAAGACATGCGCTTTAGACCCACACCGGCCGGTTGTGGGTTCGATTCCCGCCTTGCACTCTGGAAGACCTTCGGCGGCTCACGCGGTAAACTCTTGTCCAGCAGGGAAGTGTTCATCTCCGGAAGTCGTGGTGCCGATGCTTCCTGAGAAAAAGGTTACTCTGAGTACTTAGGGCTGGGGTTCTTGGTGGTTCGGAACCCACCTTAAGCTGTGGGTCCCTCTTCCTTACTACTAAGGTAGTGTCTTAGGTATCTCAGCGACCCTTCCGGTCTGTATCCACACCGGAGCTGATTTTCTCGCCCCTTCGGGGACTACCCTTCCCCGACTCGCTTTTCGCTAGTCCGGACGAAGTCTTTGTCCCGACTTGCAGCTCTCCGGAGGAATCCTCTACTGTCGAACCCGACTCCGTCGATCGGGCTAGGCGCAATCTATTTGCTGCCTAGACAGCCAGGTTTAAGCCTAGTCTTTCTCTCGTATGGGGACCAAACCACCCCCTTCCCCTTTTCTATTTTTTTTGTCAGCCCGGGAAAAATAAAATAAAGGGGAATTGACCCCCCCCCCCTCCTCCATTAAACTTCTTGCAAACCAGGGGTAATCAATTCTTTCACATATTTTATTTTATGCAAAATTGTCGTCTATGAATAAAACAATAATATTTGTGGAGGGCATTGTCTCAGCAAGGGGCCGAACTCTACGAAGCGCATTATCGAGACAGCTGCGGGGTAGCGTCCACTGGAAGGGAAAGAGAACTCAATTTGCGCTTTACTGCTTGCAAAACGAACGATGAATCTTATGATATATGAATATAGAAATATACGTTTGTCAACACAATACTTACGTCAAAAATGAATTATCAAATGATTCAACGTTCCTGTTTTTGGGGTGTTGTGGAATGATTACGATTGAATTTGGTTGGTTTTATTATTTATTTTCATAACCTTGCCTTTGGGAAGCTACATTGTGGCAAATTATAAGCAATATTAAAACTCAAGATTTTCCACAGAGAAATGAGGTTCTCATCCTCGCAAGCATCATTATCAAAAGCACTGGCGCGCTGAAATGGAAAAATTTTTCTATTATTATTCGGCAGCATAGGATTACTCTAATCCCCTTCAGGTAACTCATTTCCTTAAATAAACGGAATCAGTTTTACTAATTCATTTTCTTTTTGACTACGATCTGGATAGTTTTAGCCTTCTTACATCTCCTCCCTTTGATGCATTCCTTGCAACAAAGGTTTTGATAAAAAAGATTCGATTCTTTCGGATGGGCCAGCGAAAGGAACGTAAATAAATAAAATTGCATTCGAATATAAGAAATTGTGCAATCATACCTCATTAACGATCCTTAAGCTACAGTTAAACTATCGCGCGTGTAGAATAATCAAAATTGGACGGATGGTTTCCACAACAGCCTCTACGCTCGGGCTAGTAGGCAACGGAGGGGATAGCGAGTTGCGTGAAGATTTTTCCGAGCCCACGGAAAGATACACGCGCATCGTGGTATCCCCTCCCTTGCCTGCTAGCCCGAGCGTAGAGGCTGTTGTGGAATCCATCCGTTCAATTCGTGAATATACGCGAAAAAATGAGTTACAGGCGCCGGGACCATCGATTGGATCCGACAGGCAATTAACATGAACTCGGAAGTGAAGGTAATTGCATTATATCCAGAGTTTGAAAATTTTTAATGACACTCATAATTATATAGATAAAAGTATAACTTTTGTACTTATTTATATATTTCTTTTATTTAATATTGTATGCTTCAACGCTTTGGGAATTCCATCATTTCCCAAAATCTTTGATCAAGACATAATGTTCCATGAAAGGTATTTCTACTCAAGTTAAGAATTATGTATAGACTTACATGAAGGGTCGCAGCTATTTTTCGAAATAAAATAATCAGTTTAAATTTCATCAAGAATATCAAGAAAATTTTTGTACTGTCTTACAACCTTTCAAAATCCATAAAAGCTTTAGAATTTTATTTAAAAAATTCCTAGTATTCCCTCAACTTACTCGCATTCTTTCTAAATAAATACTTTTTCATCTGTTATTGACAAATGTAAATTGAACATCTTCACTTACAAATAAATTTTTTTCAAACAGAACAGTTAAAATTAACATTGTGACGTTTTGAGTTAACAGATTTGGAATCACTCAATATTTTAATCCAATTATTATTTAATATCGAATGCATGAACTACAGTTGAATTTTGAAAATCATAACTTAATTGAAATTTATATATCAATTTCAAAAGTTTCTAATCTTTTATCTCATAAATCTCCAAAAACGCACTCCTAAATTCTTCTCATTCGAAATGTAATCTAAGAAATGAAGATCTTGAATAGAAATTTTCGATGGTACAAGATTTTAGAATTACACATTGTAAACTGAACGATTTGATGACTGAAAAAGTTGACAATTAAACACGGGATTTGAAAAAAAGACTGTGAAAAATTTTACCGAAAAAAAAACGATGATTTGACTGCTTACTTTTTATGATCCAAAAAGAGATCTTATCATTTGGATGAAAGAATGTAACATTCCTTTAATCTGATCCACACAATATTTAGATATATCCATACGTCATGAGAACAAGAATTTCATTTTTTTTCACGTTTCATTTGCATTTCCTCATTTATCTTACTTGAGACAGGGAATTTCAGAAAATAATTATAGTTTTTATTTGACGGCAGGGAGTTTCAGTGAAGAAGAATAATTTTACTTGGAACTGGGAATTTTTTACATGGAAGGTGAACTTTTCAAACTAATTATAATTCCGATTCAGGAGAGAGGGTTTTTAAATATCGTTCCTCCAATTAAAAATTTGTCACAATTTTGAAGTCCCCTCTTCTTAATTTTAAATGAAGGAAGTACTTCAAACAATCTTCAGAATTATTGAATCAAAATAATAAATTTGTTGACATTGTTGATCGCGAATTCATAATTTTTCTGTTTGAAAATGAACTACTTAATTTGAATTTTAAACTTGTTTGTTGGAAATCAACATTTTTGTATTCATCGCTGATTGAAATTGTAACCACTTTGTTGGAAATCAATTATATTTTTTCGATGAGAATTCGAGTATTTAGTTGAACATTGATTTTTGAATTTAAAAATTAAACTTTTCCTTTGAGAAATTATGTAAATCGTGGGAAATTTTTCTTTTTTGAAGAAAATCACTCTTTATGGTCAAAAATGTATCTTTTTGCTATAGCACACACACACACACACACACACACACACACACA